>JAODAL010004250.1:0-70000 GCA_025379985.1 Phyllomedusa bahiana | reverse complement strand
TCTGCCTGCCGCCTCCACCTGAAAAATATCTCCCGAATCCGCTCATTCCTCAACTACGACACTACAAAAATGCTGGTCCATGCCCTTGTCATCTCCCGCCTAGACTACTGCAACATCCTTCTCTGTGGCCTCCCAGCTAGCACCCTCGCTCCCCTCCAATCCATCCTTAACTCTGCTGTCCGTCTTATCCACCTCTCTCCTCGCTACTCCTCTGCCTCTCCCCTCTGCCGATCCCTTCACTGGCTTCCCATTGCCCAGCGAATTCATTTCAAGCTACTAACCATGACCTACAAGGCTCTCCATGACCTCTCCCCTCCATACATCTCTGCTCTAATTTCCAGATATCTCCCCTCACGTACTCTCCGCTCCTCACAGGACCTTCTTCTCCGCTCTCCCCTTATCAGCTCCTCACACAACCGTCTCCAACACTTATCTCGTGCTTCCCCCACACTTTGGAACTCACTGCCCCAACACATCAGACTCTCCCCCACTCTCAGCAGCCTCAAAAGCAACCTGAAAACCCATCTCTTCAGGAGCCTATAACCAGCAATAACTCCGTTGCCACTGTACTACCCCACAAACATGTCTGCCTCCCACCTTCTGTCTCTTTCCCTGTAGAACGTAAGGCCTCACGGGCTTGGCCCTCTCTCCCTCTGGTCCAGTTGTTAGTTACTTATCATCACCTTGTACTTGTTTGACCAATGTTATTTATGTAACCACCTCGAATGTACTAATGGCGCTCTAAAATAAATAATAATAATTATACAGTCGAGACACATTACTATGACCATCAGCTAATATCCATTGTAGCCATCAACTACCATACACAGTAGAGTTAGCAGAGGTGCAGTGACATCCGTCTGCTCCAGGGCTCCATACATAGTAGGGTTAGCAGAGGTGCAGTAATATCAGTCTGCTCCGGGGCCCCATACACAGTAGGGTTAGCAGAGGTGCAGTGACATCCGTCTGCTTCAGGGCCCCATACACAGTAGGGTTAGCAGAGGTGCAGTGACATCTGTCTGCTCTGGAGCCCCATACATAGTAGGGTTAGCAGAGGTGCAGTGACATCCATCTGCTCTGGAGCCCCATACACAGTAGGGTCAGCAGAGGTGCAGTGACATCCATCTGCTCTGGAGCCCCATACACAGTAGGGTCAGCAGAGGTGCAGTGACATCTGTCTGCTCCGGGGTCCCATACACAGTAGGGTTAGCAGAGGTGCAGTGACATCTGTCTGCTCTGGGGCCCCATACACAGGAGTTTTAGCAGAGGTGAATTGACATCCATCGGCTCCGCTGCCCAATACACAGTGGGGTTAGCAGAGTTGCAGTGACATCCATCGGCTCCGGGCCCCATACACAGTAGGGTTAGCAGAGGTGCAGTGACATCCATCGGCTCCGGGGCACCATACACAGTAGGTTAGCAGAGGTGCGTGACACCATCGCTCCGGCCCCATGCACAGAGGTTCAGAGGTGCAGTGACATCTGTCTGCTCCGGGGTTCCATACACAGTAGGGTTAGCAGAGGTGCAGTGACATCTGTCTGCTCCAGGCCCCATACACAGTAGGGTTAGCAGAGGTGTAATAACATCCGTCTGCACCGGGGGCACTAAACAGTAGGGTTAGCAGAGGTGCAGTGACATCCGTCTGCTCCGGGGCCCATACACAGTAGGGTTAGCAGAGGTGCAGTGACATCCGTCTGCTCCGGTGCCCCATACACAGTAGGGTTAGCAGAGGTGCAGTGACATCTGTCTGCTCCGGGGTCCCCATACACAGTACGGTTAACAGAGGTGCAGTGACATCCGTCTGCTCCACGGCCCCATACACAGTAGGGTTAGCAGAGGTGCATTGACATCCGTCTGCTCCGGGGCCCCATACACAGTAGGGTTAGCAGAGGTGCAGTGACATCCGTCTGCTCCAGGGCCCCATACACAGTAGGGTTAGCAGAGGTGCAGTGACATCCGTCTGCTCCGGGGCCCCATACACAGTAGGGTTAGCAGAGGTGCAGTGACATCCATCGGCTCCGGTGTACCATAAGCAGTAAGGGTCGCTGTTGTGTTAGACACATGTCTGGTAACCCCCCATGGTTCATTTAGGTGATGAGCTGCTCCCTTTTTTTCTTCCCCCCCCTCATGCACCTTTGTATTTGGCACGTTATACGTTATAGTCTGCAGTTTCCACATTACTTATTACCAATGGCTCCATCTCTCCACTCACAATTCTTTCATCACAGCCGCCACCAACAAGTCACAAACTGCGCAGGGTCAGAAATTCCAATACCATGCACCCAAAAGCCAATAATCATCCTTTTGTGCAACTCTGATAAATTACCTCTTTTACCCATGACGGCAACGAGGAATATGTGTGCAGACCGCCTGTCACACACCTTATACACCCACCAAGCCAGCGCACCACACGTGACTTCATGAGCTACACACTGCGGGTGTGGAAAGCAGGAAGTGGTCATAATAATGTGACTCAACTATCTTTAAACCCTTCATGGTCTTCGGAGAGAGATGCAGAATTAGCCTTTGCAACCTGCCCTTTGTCAGGAATATTGGAAAGTAGGGTGACAACGACTATGAGGAACGCTGACAGCAGCCGTACATGGGAGTAGAGACTGCTGGGGTCAGTGGGATGGACGTGACGTCACTACTGGAGGATTTAGGGTGAACACCTCACCTGTGGCGGCGCTGGAACAGTGGTGGCAGCTGTCTCCTTACTACACATTAAAGCTATTGGATTGTAAACCCCAATGGGGACAGGGTGCAATGCGAATGAAGACAATCTCTGTACAGCGCTGCGGAATATAACAGCGATATATAATAATATAAAATATATACTATACACTATGAATATATAATATCCCAAAAGCTGGACACCCACCAGTGCAGTCGCCCAGCTTTACTAGATTTTTAATTTTTTTTTATGCAGCAATGTGGACGTGTACCTCTAGGTGCATGTGCCAGTCAGGAATATGAGAGAGATGGATGATAACAACTATGGGGAAGGATAAACTCCACCAGTTGTCACCCAGCTTTTACTTAGTGGGCCCAGATTTCCATTCCATCTCATTGGTGCAGCCTCACACATTAGACTAAACCAAACTCAATGTTGGATCCATCAAAATCAGACAAAAATGGTGCAAAGAAGCCCACGTTTACTAAGATACTTTTAATATGTACTGTCTCTTTAAAAGGAGGCGTGGCCTGACTCTCCTCACCTGTACAGGTAGGTGGCCCCACCCAAAATAAGTATCTGTAAACAGATTAAACCAACATTCCAGTGGGAGGGATTGTTCTCTGGACTGTACCAAGTCTCAGCAGCTTCTTCTGTTGTTAACTCTTTCAGACCCTGAGCCCTATAGAGTGTCAGATCATTAACTCCTGAGCTGCCAGGTGCCCAGCACCCTGCTGCAGACACACCCGCCCTCCTCTTCTACTACCCTCTGGAAATGGTAGTGTTAATAGTCCGGAGACCCTGCACCATTCATGGGGAAGTTCTGGTTTGCATGTCCCTTTAACTCTTTCCTCTCCAGACTGCACAATCTAAAGGGCACAGAGCCATTATCCCAAAATAGGAGGCACTCATTAAAGTCAGGGAAAATAATTTCTCCATAGGACATGCTGGGACTTGTAGTGCATCAACCCTTCCAGGGAGGGGAGAAGAAGCTGTATGCCATAACAGAGCTCCCTGCAGCCTCCCCTCTCCTTCCCTTACAGCTTAAAGGAGGTATTTACAGCATAATCTGCCATTTAACCCTGCGAATACCAGGAAGGTCTTGCAGCAAATAGTTTCCCTCATTGCATTCGATACTATGTTTCCTGTGTGCAGAGTTAAAGGGGTTGTCTCACTACATTGATTCATCCTACCTCAGTTCTCTTTTCTTGGTTTCAGTTTGAATTCGGGGGCATGTTTACTGGCTTCCACTAGGCTGCAGTATAAGCCAGGTCTGTAGCTATAGCAACCAGTGCTGGCAGCCTATCTAGAGAGGTCGAACAGGTCTGTAGCTATAGCGACCTGAGGAGCTGATGCAGACCATACAAGAGGGGATATCTAGGAATAGGTAGGACACTGTTAATGGACACATATTGCAAAGTGACTTGTTTTCGCAAGATCTTTAACATAAAAAGCAGCGATTCCTGTAGTGAGACAACCCCTTTAAGAGGTTGATACATTGTAACCAACCTTGCAAGGAAAGTTTGTTTCCGGTGCCTCTACCTTGTAAGGGTTAATAGCGCAGGTAGTGACAGAACTCAGAGGCTGATACATTGTAGCAAAGCTTGAATAAAATGTGTGTTTCCTGGGCCTCTACCTTGTAAATAAGGGTTGATAGCGCAGGAACTGACCCGTTGCAGAGGTAAGAGGTTGATACATGGTAGCAAACCTGGAATACAAAGTTTGTTTCCTGGGCCTCTACCTTGTAAGGGTTAAGAGCTCAGAGGCTGATACATTGTAGCAAAGTTTGAATAGAATGTTTCTTGGACCTCTACCTCTAAGAGTTAATAGCGCAGAGGTTGATACATTGTAGCAAACCTTGAATAAAATATTTGTTTCCTGGCCCTCTACCTCGTAAACAAACGTTAATAGCGCTGGTAGTACCTGCTGCAGAGCTCAGATGTTGATACATTGTAGCAAACCTGGAATCCAAAATTTGTTTCCCATCCTTCTACCTTGTAAGGGTGAATAGCACAGAGATTGATACATTGTAGCAAACCTTGAATAAAATGTTTCCTGGGCCTCTACCTTGTAAGAGTTAATATTGCAGGTAGTGGCAGAGCTCAGAGGTTGATACATTGTAGCAAACCTTGGATAGAATGTTTGTTTCCTGGGCCTCTACCTTGTAAGGGTTAATAGCGCAGAGTTTGATACATTGTAGCAAACCTTGAATAGAAAGTTTGTTTCCTGGGCCTCTACCTTGTAAGGGTAACAGCTCAGAGGCTGATACATTGTAGCAAACCTTGAATAGAAAATTTGTTTCCCATGCCTCTACCTTGTAAGGGTTAACAGCTCAGAGGCTGATACATTGTAGCAAACCTGGAATAGAAAGTTTGTTTCCTGGGCCTCTACCTTGTAAGGGTTAACATGGCAGGTAGTGACCTGGTGCACACCTCCACTCCTCCCCTCTGGGAGTATCCTGGTAGGAGAGGTGAGGTGGCAGGGGAGGCCTCCTGCTCCTGTCCTGCTGAGCATTGCTTCCTGGACCCTGGCCTGCCATGGGGGCATAGAAGTTTTGCAGTGACCCTTGATTAGTTCTGGTAAGGGCCCTGTTGGTGCCAGTGACAGCCAAGGTGGGTGGTGACGGCGGGGGTGGCTTGCTGGTTGGCAGGGGACTGATTAGAGCAGCTGTGGAGCAATGACAGGGAGTCTTGTACTAGAGGAGAGGTGAATGGATCTATGGTGACGAGCTCCTGGGGGGTCAGCGCACCATGTTATTCGCTCAAAGTTTTCGGGAAGGTGTCAGTGAAACGAGCTGGTGCTCCCATGCTGGCCTCCTGGCATTCCCTTCCTGCACAGTGCTGTGACAGATGAGTCAGTGCTGTGTCAACGTGGACAGACGTATGTGTGATGTGCAGAAGAACTTAATTCAAACCAGAGAACACCAAACCCAGGAGAAGTCGGCAAGAAAAAAGTAGTTTTTAAAAAACTTTTGGAGTTTTTCCTCCCCCCCCCCCCCCTCCCTCCAAAAAAAAAATGTTTCCTTGTTCTGAATTTTTTTTCTCTTTCAGACATGTCGGACCTTTGCCGCCTCTGCTCGTCTCAGCTTCGTGGATCACGCCGCAAGTGGCTCTTCGGTGGCTCCGGGTCTCTCCCTGCCTTATTCTCCCAGGTAGTAGGGACCCCCGTCCTCCGTAATCCACCTGGCTCATCTTCCAAGCCAAGCAAAGGGAAGGCAAAGCCGGAAGAATCAGAGTTTATCTGCGGAAAGTGCTGCCACTCACTCAATGTCTACCTCCGCTATGACCAGGTGTTGTCTCGGATGCAGGAGTTGTATGACCAGAGGGCCACTCGGCTGGCCACGGAAAAGGAGAAGCTTTCATTCACCTTACGTACTCTTCATGCCAGGACCTGGGGCCTTCCGCTACCCGAGTACCGTGGACACCATCGAGACCATCATACCCAAGGCTATCGAGGTTCTTACAGTGATCTCAGTTCTCCTGGCTACCATAAATCTCGGAATAATTCCCTGTCTCCGGGATACCTTAGCTCATGCCCAACATCTCCCTTTCCTGACCGTCCAGGGTCCTTCCATAGTTCTTTGGGTTCTTTGTCTTCTGGAACAACTTCAAAGTCCTACCAACAACTTATGGACCGAGACCGCTCATTGTGGGAGCACGAGAGCTGGTGGAATGACCACCCCAGGGGCTGCTCACATTGTATCAAAGGCGAGAAGTGTCAGTCTTGCTCCTCCTGGAGAGTTTCCGATGCCAATTATGAGTCCGTATGTACTGTCCCTCGAAGAAAGAAGCACAGGAAAGTATCGGATGATGGCACTGTTCTTCTGAGGAGCAGATCTTTGGGAAGTTTTGGTGGAGACAGCAGTAGTAGTAAGAGCTCCCTCATGTCCTTATCGGCATCGTCATTGGATTCTCTTTCTTTGACGGCTGAAGAAGGTGATGGAGGGGTGTTTTGGGATGAAAAGTCTCCTTCGGCCACATCTGATCCTTTGTCGTTGTCCAAATCCGTGGTGGGAGAAGTGTTGAGGAGCTTGAAGGAAATTAAGTACAGTCCAGTTCAAACAGCAACAAGGAGCAAGATACCCATCAGAGGTCAACAGAGAGCAAGGGCAAAAAGTGTGGACCAATATATAGAAGAAGATGACTATGAGAGGCCGCGGCTGGAGGAACCAGTGGGAGACTTGGACGCTTACATGGACCTTGGACCGCAGGTATGTGATGGCAGCACCATAGTATGTGCTGGATATTGAACACACCTATGTGCCTCTATCGAAAAGTGAAGTATGGAGCTTACTCCTCATGTGCCCCTGACAAGACCATATTGGTGGTACATAGAGGGTCTAAAGATGGGCATATGTCTTACCAGCTATGTTGTTCAGATATTTGCCCAACTATGGCTGCCCTATATAACCAAGTTCCATTTTCTAGGGTGTGCCAAGACTATCGAAAATTGAGGCATGGAGCTCACTCCTCCTATGCCAGTGACAAGACCATGTTGGTGGTACTTAGAGGGTCTAAAGATGGGCATATATCTTACCAGCTATGGCTGCCCTATACAACCAAATACAATTTTCTAGGGTGTGCCAAGACTATCGAAAATTGAGGCATGGAGCTCACACCCCCATGTGCCACTCACAAGATCATGTTGGTGGTACATAGAAGGTCCTAAAGTGGGCATGTGTCTTAGCTATGTTAGATATTTACCTATCTACAACTGTTCTTTACAGCCATATACCGATGCCTAGGGTGTGCCAAGACACTATTGAAAAGTGAAGCATGGAGCTTACCCCCCATGTGCCACTCACAAGATCATGTCCGTGGTACATAGAAGGTATAAGGGTGGGCACGTGTCTTATCAGCTATGTTCTTCAGATATTTATTTAACTATGGTTGCCCTTTACAGCCATATACCAATGCCTAGGGTATGCGAGACTATCGAAAAGTGAAGCAAGGAGCTCAATCATCTTGTGCCACTGACAAGACCACGTTGGTGGTACATAGAGGATCTAAGGGTGGGCACGTGTCTTGCAAGCTATATTCTTCAGATATGTGCCCAACTATGGCTGCCCTTTACAACCAAATACTGATGTATGCCAAGACTGTTTATTGAAAAGTGAAGCAAGGAGTTCACCCCCATGTGTCACTGACAAGACCATATTGGTGGTACAGTGGTCTAAGTGTGGGCATGTGTCTTACCATCTATGTTCTTCAGATATTTGCTGAAGTATGGCTGCCTTTTACAATCATATACTGATGCCTAGGGTGTGCCAAACATTACTGAAGACAACCTGCTCATCTGGTATAGTCCACACAATGGCAGGTAACGCCCCATCTTGGCTGGCACAGTACAATATATGAAATTACAAGGGTGTAGTAGTCACATGCCCAGGTGATGCGTGAATGTCTCTGTAATTATTACATTTATGTTGGCATTTTGACAAATGGAGTTAACAGTTTATTTGTAGAGTGAATGAGTATGCACCAGGAGTCGGTGACTGAGGCACGAGGCGTTTAAGAGGGGTTCCATCTGTGTCGTGTGTGTATATGTGCTACAAGAGGAATTTCACTTACATAATATAATATACACATTGATGTGTCATCTGCATAGTGCGAAGCCCTGGACAAATTCTAGGAAGAGAATGTACAGAGAAATTTTTGTTACTGATGCCTTTATGGGTTCCTTGTTCTCCATGACTATGAACATTTTTATTGCCCAGCGGTGTGGTATGACGGCTATGGGACAAGGTATTTCAACAAATTCCACCTGCATAGTGCCTACAATATAATGCATGTGGTTAGTGTCAGATGGTAGCACTAGGGGCCCACCAGTGGCGCTGCCTCTTGGCGCCCACCAGTGGCGCTGCCTCTTGGCGCCCACCAGTGGCGCTGCCTCTTGGGGCCCCACCAGTGGCGCTGCCTCTTGGCGCCCACCAGTGGCGCTGCCTCTTGGGGCCCACCAGTGGCGCTGCCTCTTGGGGCCCACCAGTGGCGCTGCCTCTTGGGGCCCACCAGTGGCGCTGCCTCTTGGGGCTCATAGTCATCTGCATAGTGCAGAGCCCTGGACAATTTCCAGGAAGCTAATGTACAGAGAAATTTTTGTTACTGATGCCTTTATGGGTTGCTTATTCTCTATGACTATGAACATTTTTATTGCCCAGCGGTGTGGTATGACGGCTATGGGACAAGGTATTTCAACAAATTCCACCTGCATAGTGCTTACAATATAATGCATGTGGTTAGTGTCAGACGGAAGCACCAGGGCCCACCAGTGGAGTTGAGTCTTGGGGGCCCACCAGTGTTGGTGAGTCCTGGGGGCGCACCAGTGTTGCTGTGTCTTGGGGGCCCACCATTGTTGCTGTGTCTTGGGGGCCCACCAGTGGAGCTGAGTCTTGGGGGCCCACCAGTGGAGCTGAGTCTTTGGGGCCCACCAGTGGAGCTGAGTCTTGGGGGCCCACCAGTGGAGCTGAGTCTTGGGGGGCCCACCAGTGGATGGTCTCCAAGAGCCAACTCCTCTGTTGGGCCTCAAGAAATATGCTCTGTTGGGCCCCAGTCATAAACTGATTGGTAAATAAATGGACTAGACAGATATAAAGAATATATCTATGTATAACCTGTCCGTCATGCATTATGGAGGCGTGTTCCGTCTCTTGAAATAACGACAGACATGAAGCCTCGTTGTACACATGGGGAGATTATCTCCTTGTAATGTTGAGCAGATTATGTCATGCCTTAAGCAACATAACGGGATTAGAATAATCCTCTAGGAATCGTGCTCGGAGCCTTTACGAGAAGTATCCGCCCTCCGCCAAACACCATCAATGAACATAACGTTTGATACAACTTCAAGGCTTGGACGTTTAGTTGCTCTTCATAAACTCCAAGTAACCTAGAACTGACTTCCCACCGATGAAGATGCCAAGAGACTTGTCTGGAACCTTACAGTGGTTGACTAGGAAGAAATGCATTCTTGCAAAAATTGTGCCACACTTATATATGGGCCGCTTGTGGTATTGCAGCTCAGCTCCATTCATTTCAATAGATCTGAGCTGCAATACCAGATACAAGGAGAGTAGTAATGTTTTTGTTAATCCTAGACCAACTTTTTGAATTTTAGGTACATATTATAAACTGTCCTGTTCCTTTTGTCTTCCAGGTCTGCAGGACTCAAGCCTCTCGTTCCCGTCACATTCGGGAGACCCTTAACCATTTGAAGACCCAGCTAAAGTCCGCACAAAGTGGTGGGACCTTGTCAGGGCAGCAGGTAATGATTTGGTGTGGGGTCGGTGACCGCACAATGCAATTATTTATCTTCGTCGGTGTCGGACTGGAAAGGCTGGGCCCCACGGGGGGAATTGAATCTTGGCGCCCACCAGTGGAGTGGATTCTTGAGGCTTGTTCTACAGCTACTGTACATGACTGCACATAAATCTTGCTTTCTGACTCTTCCTGAAAAGCAGCTCCAGGCCTGCTTTCCTCAATGGCCCACCTTGTCCAGGTGCCTATCATGCCCGGGGGCCCCACTGAGGGTTCCCTCTGCTCCCCTGTGGACCAATCCAGGCCTGATCTCAGTTATCCTAATTACGGAACATGATGGTCATAATGTTGTGTGGTCAGAACTGAAAGGTAGTGGGAATTGTACATAGATGACCTGCTTGTTGGGAAATTAAGTTATAGTCGCACCAAATGGAGCTTCAAGCTGTAGTCTCTCCTCTAATATAGTAAAGTTAAGAAGAAGACTTTTCTGTTGAATAATGAGGGGGATCTGTACCGAAATTTTACTTTCGTGGAGAAGGACACTTCCTGCACTACTACTTTTCATTGGGAGTTCTCCATGGCTTGGCCCAGATCTCCAGTCCCGTTTGTCTTCTGAGGTCCAGCCTTCCATGAATATGATATTTTCTTATATAACGTGAATATTCTGTATGAGTGTAGAACCTCACAATTTTTGAATGGACCGAGAAGCATGAAGGTGGCCATAGGACCTCTGTCCTACAACTCCTCCATAAACAGGCATGCCTTTTGCATTCAGGTCTGAGAGATGAGCAGTTGGAAGACCTCTTTGGCAGTGCTTATCTCCTCCAAGAACCAAGGATTCCGCAACCTTTCCAGTCTTCCATTGGGGAAGGGTTGAGTAGGCACCATAGGCATGAGATCTGAAGGTCAGGGTCCTCACAATGACACATCCATTTGCCATAATGAAAAAATGGTTCCTGAAAAGCCAGTTCATGGTGCTGCTATAGACGCAACCAAACAAGAGGGACCACAAGAATTACTCTATGGCTCCTTACCTAGTTCATGAACGTTCTGCCATTGGGTCCTTCTTGGCCAGCCAAATCACTAGTGATTTCCATAGTCTTCTGTTCAGTGCCACCATGCCTAACAACTACCATGATGGTTTTCTCAGGGATACCGTGATGCAGGGTCTATTCCGGGAAATGAAGTAGATGACTCTATACATTTCTATAAGTAGTGATTGAATAATCATCAATGGCATGGCACATCTCTAGCCTGGTGGCAGCCATTGGTGGATACACGCCATTTGTGAGGCACATTCCCTTTCCCACCTGATGATATTTACAGTCCTTTTTTTACTCCTCTTAAAGAGATGCTCCCAACTCGCACCATCAAAATGTGGTAAGTGGGGGGGTTCCACCACTGGAGCATCCACCTATCTCAGGAACTTGTCCCTGTACAGAAAAGAGACTTGGTCTTGATTGCACACGGCTCTCCATTCTGAATGAAGAGTTGTGCGCAATCGAGACCAACTCTGTTCTGTAAGGACATTTTCAGTGTCCCGTTCCCGAGATCCTTTCAGGAACCTGCACCTATCAGACTAACGATATGACCTCAAAGTGCAAAATAAGATCACCCCACAAACGCCTTAGGTCTTTCTCTACCAGCTGGATTTCTCAAGTAGCATAGTGTTTAGGACAATGCACCATGGGGAAAAAAGCATGCAAAACAGCTCTTCGCCAGAATTCTCCATCTAGTGCCACCTAAAGGTATCTACAATGCAAGTCCATGTCCAATCCTTGAAACTAGACACTGATTTTCTGCATATCTACCTATTGGTGGCACTAGATGGACAGTTGTTTTTCCTGTTAAGGGGTATTTCCATCTTAGACATTGATAGCCTTTTGGAAATAGGTGCAGCTCACATAGGGGGGGGGGGGGCGGCTCACATCTCTCAGGCAGTTATAAAAAATCCCATGGGTATTTCATAAATGTCTAAAGTTGGAATAGTCTGAGAATTTGTTCCAGCTTTGGTTTTACTTTAGACTTTCTTTCTAGGACCAAGTAATGGAACAGCAAGAACTGATACAAGAACTGATCAAGAAACTCAAGTTCAAGGAAGAGATCTTGGCGGTAGGTCCGCAGGGCAGGTTCTGCTTTCAGGTTGTGGAGGTTTGCTGCTCCTGGCTCACTAGGACTTGTCCTCTCACCCGCAGGACTCCCTGACTTTGCTGCTGACTCTTCCTGTACCCTGTGACCCATCGGGAGAACTTATTGTAGATTTTGTTGAAAAATTAAAGGCACGAGAAGAGCAGATGAAGGTGACGTCCAGCGATCCCATTACCCCTGATAAAAGGTTTTACTCCAAAGTAGGAGGGATGAGAGGGACGACCACAGAGGCCAATACAGACGCTGGGTCATCCACATTATTACATTTCTTTTTAGGCCTAATGTCTCTTTTTACCATTACTTATCCTGTACTGATCCTGAGCTACACCCTGTATTATCCTCCAGAGCTGCACTCACTATTCTGCTGGTGCAGTCACTGTGTACATACATTACTTATCCTGTACTGACCCTGAGCTACACCCTGTATTATCCTCCAGAGCTGCACTCACTATTCTGCTGGTGTAGTCACTGTGTACATCCATTACTTATCCTGTATTATCCTCCAGAGCTGCACTCACTATTCTGCTGGTGCAGTCACTGTGTACATACATTACTTATGCTGTACTGATCCTGAGTTACCTCCTGTATTATACTCCAGAGCTGCACTCACTATTCTGCTGGTGCAGTCACTGTGTACATACATTACTTATCCTGTACTGATCCTGAGTTACATCCTGTATTATACTTCATATGTAATAAGTAATGTATGAACACAGTGACTGCACCAGCAGAATAGTGAGTGCAGCTCTGGAGTATAATACAGGATGTAACTCAGGATCAGTACAGGATAAGTAATGTATGTACACAGTGACTGCACCAGCAGAATAGTGAGTGCAGCTCTGGTGTATAATACAGGATGTAACTCAGGATCAGTACAGGATGAGTAATGTATGTACACAGTGACTGCATCAGCAGAATAGTGAGTGCAGCTCTGGAGTATAATACAGGATGTAACCAGGATCAGTACAGGATAAGTAATGTATGTACACAGTGACTGCACCAGCAGAATAGTGAGTGCAGCTCTGGAGGATAATACAGGATGTAACTCAGGATCAGTACAGAATAAGTAATGTATGTACACAGTGACTGCACCAGCAGAATAGTGAGCGCAGCTCTGGAGGATAATACAGGATGTAACTCAGGATCAGTACAGGATAAGTAATGTTTGTACACAGTGACTGCACCAGCAGAATAGTGAGTGCAGCTCTGGAGTATAATACAGGATGTAACTCAGGATCAGTACAGGATAAGTAATGTATGTACACAGTGACTGCACCAGCAGAACAGTGAGCGCAGCTCTGGAGGATAATACAGGATGTAACTCAGGAGCAGTACAGGATAAGTAATGGATGTACACAGTGACTACACCAGCAGAATAGTGAGTGCAGCTCTGGAGGATAATACAGGATGTAACTTAGGATCAGTACAGGATAAGTAATGTATGTACACAGTGACTGCACCAGCAGAATAGTGAGTGCAGCTCTGGAGAATAATACAGGATGTAACTCAGGATCAGTACAGGATAAGTAATGTATGTACAGTGACTGCACCAGCAGAATAGTGAATGCCGCTCTGGAGTATAATACAGGATGTAACCAGGATCAGTACTGGATAAGTAATGTTTGTACAGTGACTGCACCAGCAGAATAGGGAGTGCAGCTCTGGAGTATAATACAGGATGTAACCAGGATCAGTACAGGATAAGTAATGTATGTACACAGTGACTGCACCAGCAGAACAGTGAGTGCAGCTCTGGGGTATAATACAGGATGTAACCAGGATCAGTACAGCACCTCTGGCTGATTCTGAGACAGGTAGAATTCTTATTTTTTGTTAAAAATTCTACATTCCCCCCTCATTGTATGAACTCGGTCCTTTCTGTCAAAAAGCATCTTGACTGTTTCTGTATCACATCCATCATAACTGTGAATACAGCTCTATGGTGATAAAACCCCCCTGGTGATATCATTTTGGTTTAGTAGAACCATGGGGTGATATACGTTACAGTCATAACCCACCACCTAAGGCTGAGTTCATATATTAGTAGTATGTAAATCCAGCCTTCTAGAGGAAATCAAAGCTAGTCAATGGATCAAGAGATCTGCAGGAACACAGTCCAATGTGTCCTGTACTGACGCTATGACCCGTCTGAGCAGAGAGAAGGGGATGAGCTGGTGGAAATGAAACGGCAACGAGAAGCAGAAGTGAAGCGTCTGCAGGAGGAGCTGCGAGCCAGAGACGAGGACATTGCCCGGCTGACCAAGGTTCTGCATGACAATCAGGACGTGATCACGGTGAGTGCTTCCTCAGGGGCGGGCCTGTGGTGCTGGGGTTGGATTTTCTGCCTTGTAGCTCTGGAGTCCTGAGAAATGATTACACGGAGATCTTACATTTTCCGCAGGTCCACATGGATTTTTGCTAGTTTCCTTCTCTATATCAAAAACATACCGGCAGGAAACCAATGTGACACCTTTTGCAGCTCCCACTAGGTGACATCCAATATTGGACTGGAGTGCCTAGAACCTACTAGTGTAGTCGCCTCTGAGGGGCCCTCTGTCCAGGGGAGTCGCCGCTGAGGGGCCCTCTGTCCAGGGGAGTCGCCTCTGAGGGGCCCTCTGTCCAGGGGAGTCGCCGCTGAGGGGCCCTCTGTCCAGGGGAGTCGCCGCTGAGGGGCCCTCTGTCCAGGGGAGTCGCCGCTGAGGGGCCCTCTGTCCAGGGGAGTCGCCGCTGAGGGGCCCTCTGTCCAGGGGAGTCGCCGCTGAGGGGCCCTCTGTCCAGGGGAGTCGCCTCTGAGGGGCTAACCCTAATGAAGGCATGGAGTCATAGTGTTGAACATGTACATTGTCTTGTACTCCATCTTCAAGGCTCTGCGTGACGTACTTGGAGAAAAGGACTTCACTGTCCAAAAGCTGGAGGTGGCCCTGGACTCTGCCCTTCGCTCTGCAGCCTCCCAGGACGCCCTGCGCCTCTCTGCTCTGCGGGAGAAAGATGCCCTCATAGCAGCAATACAAGGAGCCCTGAGCAGCAGCAATCAAGACGTTGAGGTAAGTCCATCGTACCAGTCCTCATGCCTCAAAATAACAACATGTCATCTGCATCTTGCTCCATGAAAAAACCTTACATCATAAAAGTCTTTATCTCCTATTACAGGCCCTCGCAGACTCTCTCCTATCCCAGGGACTGAATGACTTTAATAACTCAGCTCCTGGACTGTCTGCCCCTAATGCTCTAGTATCCCAGCTACAGGAGAAAGGTCGACTGCTATCCCAGGCCCATAAAGAGAATCAGCGGCAGAGTGTCCAGCACCAGCGAGACATCCAGGATCTACTGAATGCTCTCAATGAGAGCCAGACACTGCTCCAGGTGAGTGAACAGGACTGATGCCTCCAACACTGTCATATAACTATAAAAATTTTACTGCCCCCTTTTGTACCCCCATTTAAGGGAATATAACTACTATAATACTGCCCCCTATGTCAAGAATAACTATATAATACTGCTCCCTATGTACAAGAATATAACTACTATAATAATGCCCCCCTATGTACAAGAATATAACTACTATAATACTGCCCCTATGTAATAAAAGAAAACTCCTATAATACTCCGCCTATGTACAAAATATAATTTCTATAATACTGCCCCTATGTACAGGAATATAATACTATAATACTGCCCTTTGTAAAAGAATATAACATATAATACTGCCCTATGTAAAAGGAAATATAACTACTATAATACTGCCCCTATTAAAAGAATATAACTACTATAAAAACTGCCCTATGTACAGAATATAACTACTATAATACTGCCCCTTATGTAAAAGGAATATACTACTATAATACTGCCCCTATGTACAAGAATTATAACTACTTTAATACGGGCCCTTTTATGTAAAAGAATTAACTACTATAATACTGCCCCTATGTACAAAAATATAATACTATAATACTCCTTATGTACAAGGATTATAACTACTTTTAATACTGCTCCTATGTACAAGAATATATAACTAACTATAATACTGCCCCCTTATGTAAAAAATATAACTACTAAAATACTGCCCCCTTATGTACAAGAATATAATACTATAATACTGCCCCTATGTACAAGAATATAACTACTTAAACTGCCCCTATGTACAAGAATAAACTACTATAATACTGCCCCTATGTACAGGAATATAATTACTTAATACTGCCCCCTATGGTAACAAGAATATAACTCTAAATTCGGGCCCTATGTACAAGAATATAACTATTTAAAATTTACTCCCCTCAATTAAACAACATTACTGTTATTTCCCTTTCTGTTCATTTAAATTCCTCTGGTAAAGGGTTTAATATTAAATTGCTCTTGTCGTTATAATTCCCCCCTTGAAAAATTTTTCGGCCCCTTTTGGGTGCAGCTGGGAATCTGAGAAACGTGTTTCACATGTGAATGATTTGTAATAGAATTTGTGCCAGTTCACTGAGTGTATTATAAGCTCCATGATGCTGGGATCTCCGGCCCCGAGTCAGATGGTAATGAGGAGGCCCCTCTCCCCTCTGGACGAGAGGAGAATACAATCTACCAAACCATAGACCGAAGAGAGATTTAAATTAAAAAGTATTGATTAAATGTAATGGATTGTGGTTTGGAAGTCCCATGTAAATACCAGGTCTGAGGGCCAGTTAGAGAGCTCAATCAATCGACTCAAATAAAAAATAAAAAAAAATAAAAAAACTTTTAGCAATGACCAACAATTGCTTGTATGAGGAACTAACATATAGTATATAATATATTGGTGACCCCATAGAAGGGAAGGGTCAGTACCTACCGGCTGTTAGTTTTGGTTACTTTTTAGCTCTGCTACATTAAAGAGAATCTGTGACATCTCCTGTCTTGTCTGGTTTAGTAAATCCTTGTTTTCCCTGTGAAATAAAAATTCTGCTGCGTCTTCTCTTATATCTATATATTTAGTTTAGAGAAAAGAATACTTCGGGGGGACATAATAAATATGTTTAAATATATTGAGGGTCTATATAGAGATATAAAGATTTATTTATACCCAGGACTGTATTTAAGAACAAGGGGGCGTCCTCTATGTCATGAGGAAAAAAAGTTTCTACATAAACATAGGAAGGGATTCTTTACTGTAAGAGCGGTGAGACTGTGGAACTCTCTGCCAGAGGAACTTGTCATGGTGAATTCACTAACAGAGTTCAAAAAGGGTTTGGATGCATTTCTAGATGTAATAATAGAACAAGTTATAGTGACCGGGATTCTGGAGAAGGGTCTGGAGACATTTCTAGATGTAATAGTATAACAATTTATAGTGAACGGGATTCTGGAGAAAGGGTCTGGGATACATTCTAGATGTAATATCATGAAAAGTTATAGTGAACAGGATTCTTGAGAAGGGTCTGGAGACATTTCTAGATGTAATAATATAACAAGTTAAAGTGACCAGGATTCTGGAGAAGGGTCTGGATACATTTCTAGATGTAATAATGAACAAGTTATAGTGACCGGGATTCTGGAGAAGGGTCTGGATACATTTCTAGATGTAATAATAGAACAAGTTATAGTGACCAGGATTCTGGAGAAGGGTCTGGATACATTTCTAGATGTAATAATAGAACAAGTTCTAGTGACCAGGATTCTGGAGAAGGGTCTGGATACATTTCTAGATGTAATAATATAACAAGTTATAGTGACCAGGATTCTGGAGAAGGGTCTGGATATATTTCTAGATGTAATAATATAACAAGTTATAGTGACCAGGATTCTGGAGAAGGGTCTGGATACATTTCTAGATGTAATAATAGAACAAGTTATAGTGACCTGGATTCTGGAGAAGGGTCTGGATACATTTCTAGATGTAATAATACAACAAGTTCTAGTGACCAGGATTCTGGAGAAGGGTTGCTGATGCAGGGATTTATTCTGATGCCAGATTGGAGTCGGGAAATAATTTTTTCCCTAAAATGAGGACAATTGGCTTCTACCTCACAGGGATTTTTGCCTTCCTCTGGATCCACACTAGAGCGCAATAGACTGAACTGGATAGACGTCTGTCTTTTTTCGGCCTAACAAACTATGTAACTATGTATCTCTGTGTTGTGCTGTTCCTCTGATATTCCTCCTGGAAATTTATTACCGAATCAGTCAGCTGGGTGTTACCAATCAGGGGCGTGTCTGACTTTGTCCAATCAGAGCTGGCAGGCATCGTTTGCAGGGGCATGGCCTTCCGAAGATGGAATAATAAGGATATCTTTCCAAGGCATACTTTTGCACGCATTTCACGCCAAAATACTCTCAAAACAATGTTTTAAACACTCCTCATACAGTAGACTGAAATGTAAAATCCACGCCATCATTCACAAGATGCATTTTTTGCTCTCGTACATTTTTCAGACATGTCCATTCTTTCAGGTGTATATGTGCTGTGAAATATTAACATACAGGAGGCAGAAATCTGCCTCCGCCACTATGCTTCATTTTCGCTTTGGATTTGCACGCTAGTATGCGTGTAATTTTAACCACGCACTGAACGCGTTTTGCGGCGCGCAAATGTACACGCTGCAAATATGCCACGTGACTATCCGACTGATTCAGTAATAAATTTCTAAGAGGAACAACAGACGAACAGCACAACACAGAGATAGAAGAGAAGAGGCTCCAGTATGGAACACAAGAATTACTTAGGTTCTGTTCCCACGGCTGAGATTTTGATGCTGTTTTCGGAGCGTTTCTTCACCCAAAACTGTGCCAAGCCTCCAAAACGGCCTCAGTTCATTTTCATTGATTCCTATGTAGAACAGCGCTGTAGTTCACACAAGACGAGGGTATCCACGCGTTTTCCGCGATCCTTTGGACACTGTTTTGGGCGCTGGAAAAGAAGCGTTATGTCAATTCTTGAAGCGTTTTCAATTCTGAAAATCCCCAAAGGAATCGATGAGGAGCTTCAAAGCTTCAGCGCGGTTTTTGGCACTTTTTCTTAACTGTTTCACCCCCAGCTATTGGTATGGGTGTTTCATAAAGAAAACAGTCTTGGAAATCCTCCTTGAAAACCTGATCAAACCTTTTAGACAAGGTTTTGAGACTGATTTGAATGCAGAAAATTCAGCGTCTAAATGACCCATGTGGACAGACCCTTATAAAGGCTTGTCATGAATGGCCACAGGTTGTCTTTAGGCCTTAGTTATGATCGGTGACTCCAGCTTGGCTGCGCTGTCTATTGGAGTCTGTGGTAGTCTGAAATCCACTTCCTGTTTTATCAGACTGCTCCTTTTCCCTTCGCCATGTTTGACTCTGGAGCTCTTCTATGTCCTTGTCCTCCACCTTTAGGAACAGCTGCGACATTGTAAGAAACGCCTGCAAGACGGGGCTCAGGAGCAGAAGATGCTGCGAGAGGCGCTGAGGGTCAAGGAGGGAGAGCTCCAAGAAGAGAAACGAAAGCACAACGCCAACCGGCACCAAGTCGAAGGCAAGCTGCTGCAACTACAAGAGTCTGCCAGGGAGAGGGACCAGGCCACCAAGGTAACTACCCCACAGTCCTAGCTGGACATCACTTAGCAGAGCTCTCGGTGACAGGTGGGACCCATTCTGCTTTTGCTATGGGGCCCTATGACTTGTGGGTATAACCTTGACTTGCCAAGCTCAAACAGCATAACTTTCTTCATTAGGGAGACTCCTCATGAAGGAGTGTGGAGACTTAGTGGTCTTGATTGCTCCACTGAAATATAAATATATACTGAATGGATCATGGGAAATGAGCTAGGAGTGCCACTTATTGGATGTAGTGTTCCTCAAGTCACATTGGACTCCCTAAGCCTTGTAATGTGAATGGGTTAAGAGCCAATGATGTATTTACCTGCAGACAGCTGATGCACTGATGTGTTTGCCCCTCGTCAGTGCAGAGTAGAGTACTGGTTGGCTAGGTGAGAGGATCCAGGGGTAGCTTGTAAGGGGTAACGTTCTTCATTAGGGAGAGGTACTATGTAGCAGTGTGGAGACTTCTACACCATTAGTTGTTCCACTAAAATGTAAATATATTCTGCAGTGCCACCTATTGGATGTAGTGTTCCTCAAGTCATTTCCTACTCGCTGAGCCCTGCAATGTGAATGGGATGTTGTCCCACAATAGGTGTCACTACAAAGGTCCTAGCTCATTTCCCATGAGCCCTTTAGAATATATTTACATTTCGGTGGAGCAACTAATGGTGCAAAAGTCTCCATGCACCTACATGAAGCCTCTTCCTAATAAGAAACGTTACACCTTTTGAGCTACACCTAGAGCCTCTCACCCCACCAAGCGATATAGTGCTTTTCACTGATGAGGGTCAACACCCTGAAACAGCTGTCTGCAGATGAGTATCTGGTTGGCTCTAATCCCAAAAGGAAATCACTACTTGATGAATTATAATGGGGCAGAAAGAAATGAGACATAGAAACTGGTCATGCCAAACACAAAAAATTGAATGCTTAGTAGAAAATGTCACAAAGATAAAACCTAAGCTTTATTACAAATGATAGCATAAACTTCCCTACACTCGCCCTATGGTTACGTCTACACAGCAATGTTAAAATGGCGTCCAAAATCCGATATTTTAACATTGCTGGACCGCGGTTTTGGCACAGGTTTGCACTAAAAACCGCGGCTGGTTTTCGGATATGTCGTCAGTCCCATACATTGAATGTATGGGAATCTGTCGGTAATCTGGCGGAAGATCTGACAGGTTTTTTTAAATGACCTTTTACTAATTTTTTTGGTGCAGAAGGAGCTGTTTTGCAAGGAGCTTCTCTCTTAGAGGTTGACAATTGAATTCTCCTATCTTAGACACACACCAGGGTCAGTTGAATTCATGGTATGTTTACAGGGTCTAGACCAGGGGTGACAAACTCAGGTCCACGAGCGAAATCTGAGTATAAGGCTATGTCTACACGGTATTTTAACTTCGCCATGCTGCAGTTTTTGGTGCGTTTTTGAACAAAAATATGCAGTCTGATTTCCCGGGGTCCCGTACAATGAGGGCGATGGAAATCCAGCGGACGATAGAACATGTTCTGTCTTCTGCCGCATGGACGGCTTCAGTAAAAAATTTGTGCTGTGTGGACTACAGCATGGATTTTCTATTGAGGTCTACATGGCGCTGGGCACAGTTGGATTTTTGACGGATTCTTAATTCAGAATTCGCTGTAAATTTGATTAAAAACCCGGACTGTGTAAACATGGCCTCATTATGTTTGGCCTGCGAGTAATGGCTAGCCAGTGTACAGAGGAAAAGAGGAAGCCATTGATTTTTACTTGTCAATAGTATTAAGCTTGTTCCAAATTAAATGCTTAAGCAACACTTAAAGGGGTTTTGCCACGATCTCATTTCATACCTCCAGCATCCAGCTCTTCAGCTCTTTGTGCTCAGAAGGGGGCGTGTGTGATTTTTTTGATTTGCATATCATGTGACCCTGCAGGATGACATAACAATGCATTTCCTCTCTGTTTTCAAAGAAAGGTCTGTTTATGTAAAGAGCTGTGAGTAGCTACAATGTAGCTCAGAGGTAAAGTTTTTGCCTCCAGGCACAAGGGTCCTAGGTTCAAATCCCTGAGGGAACCAAACCTGTTGTGTTGTTTTTTTCTCTTTATCAATGCACAGACCTCATTGAGGTTTCTTTTTTAACTTATTTGCACTGTTTTACTAATTACTTATATGTATAGAGGTCAGGAGTAGAATGACAGCACCTGGGATTTGAACTCTCAGTCTGTGAGGAGTTGTGAGGTCTGAGCATGTGTGACCAGGACTGAGGAGCTTTCATCACTGGTTGTTCCCCCTGGAGTTGAGCTGTATACTATGAAGCCCTAAGGGAGCAGCTAAAATAAAAACGGTCCAGAATTTTTAATACTAATGAATGGTGAAAATGTTTGTTACTTAATTTGCAAGCTTCCCACCTCAATTTTACTTTGTGGCAAAACCCCTTTAAGCATGTTTTCTTATGAGAAGGTCCATCGTTCTATCTGATGAGAAGGAAAAACTTCATCACTTGTAGACATTTTTGCAATAAATAGGTTGGCCCACGACTTTGTCCAAGTTTTAATTTTGGCTTCTTGTATATTTGAGTTTGACACCCCTGCTCTAGAGATTTCGAACATTCCTCAATAATGCAAATTCCTCCTCTGTTCTGATATCCTGTACTCCACACTGTTACACTGTAGCAAAGGTTGTAGCTCATAAGTACCTAAACTAGATGCAATTCCCCCAGCGGTAAGGCTATGTTCACACAGCGGCGTAATGCGACATGTACTGTGCACGCTTCAATACACCGGGTGTTTTTAGAAGTACGCTCTGGCCAGTGCATACTTCTAAAAAATTGACTGCTGGCTCCTATTGACTTTCACTCTCCCCTACGTGTAAGCGCTGGGAAGAAGTGACACGTGAATTGTTTTCCCTGGAGCATAATATATGCTGGGAAAAAATGTTGGGCATTCATAGCTCTCAATGAGAGCCATGAATTACCGTAACTGCGGGGTGTATTTAGTACGTGTTGCAGCACAATTACACTCCGAAATACGCCCCGTGATTAGGCCGTGTGAACATACCCTACCGAAGAAGTATTAGGTCTATACAGGTTTACAATCTCTGGATTTAAACAAGAATGTTCTCATTCACTGACGGAAAGCAGAGACCCTGAAAATCAAGAGGAAGTTATAAACCTATATGTTATTTGCAAAATGTTTTATTGTTAAGCAATATGCCTTAATTTATATAAAATTCCTATAAAGGGGTTGTCAGGCAGAAAAATTAATCTGAAATGGAGCGTGGTCCAAAAACAAGTTCGTTACCTACCTATCCCCGATCTAGAGTTCCCCAGGATCCGCTCCTCTTCACTTCCGGGTTCTTCCCCTGAATCCCAGGAGCGGCTCACACTAGATTCACTTACAATTAGTCTCTCCTGTGTTGGGATGAGAACTCAGAAGTGAAGAGGAATGGGTGCTGGGGAGCTCTGAAGCGCAGGACAAGAGGTAAGTAGAATTTTTTTTTGTCTTTGCCCGCCTGGATCCATGTCGGATTATTTGTTTTCTCTCAGACAATCCCTTTAAGGCTCAACTTGTTTGTCTTATAGAAACTGCTGCAGGATGCCGAGAGCAGAGATCAGATGATCAAGAAGCTTCAGGAAAAACTTAGCCTGGGAGCAGGGATAAGGGAGACGTTGTGAGGTGAGTGGTGGCGCTGGCTAGGCGTGTGAGGGCAGTTAGACCTGCTTGGGTTCCTGGTGTAGTTTGGGGGCTACAGCCAGGTGGTCATGTAACAAATGTATTGTGCAGGTGGAGTAACCAATTTGCCTGTCACAGGTGGGATATACTGAGGCAGGTCCAAGACTGACTTGGTGGTCAGAAGGAATTTTGCCTTGGTCTCTTCTTCAGACCCTGATATATTTGCTGCTGACTTAGAGGTGTTACCAGCATAGACTTTGATGGGATATGACAGCAGGTCCCACATCTAGGAATGGGCTCCTGAAAATGTCAGCTTAACCTGGAGAGCCAGTCACGTTTGCACACAACTCTCCATTCTGTTCTATGGGAGTATAGAACATTCTGCTCCTCTGTACCGGGAACTCCCATAGAACAGAATGGAGAGAACACAGCGCCCCCCTGTACTGGGAACTCCCATAGAGGAGAATTGAGAACACAGCGCTCCCCTGTACTGTGAACTCCCAGAGAGCAGAATGGAGAACACATTGCTCCCCTGTATTGGGAACTCCCATAGAACAGAATGGTGAGAACACAGCGCTCCCCTGTACTGGTAACTCCCATAGAACAGATTGGAGAACACAGCGCTCCCCTGTACCGGGAACTCCCATAGAGAAGAATGGAGAACACAGCTCTCCCCTGTACTGGGGACTCCCATAGAACAGAATGGGGATAACACAGCGCTGTCCTGTACTGGGAACTCCCTTAGAACAGAATGGAGAACACAGCGCTCCCCTGTACCGGGAACTCCCATAGAATAGAATGGAGAACACAGCGCTCCCCTGTACTGGGAACTCCCATAGAACAGAATGGAGAACACAGCGCTCCCCTGTACTGGGAACTCCCATAGAACAGAATGGAGAACACAGCGCTCCCCTGTACTGGGAACTCCCATAGAACAGAATAGGGAGTCGTGCAAAGGAGTGACCGGCCCTCCATTCTTAGCCAAAACTTCTAAGGGCCCATTGCCAAGATAGGTGCGGGTCCTCTATCAATATGTCATGGGAGTGCTTGGTGGATACACCGCTTTAAAGGAAATGATGCAGTAACTGAAAGCTATACTAATGCTGTACCTGGCTACCAATAGCTCAGCGAATTCACTTCAAGGTGCTAACCATGACCTACAAGGCTCTCCATGACCTCTCCTCCATACATCTCTGCCCAAATCTCCAGATATCTCCCTCACGCAATCTCCGCTCCTCACAGGACCTTCTTGTCTGTTCTCCTCTTATCAGCTCCTCACATAACCGCCCTCCAAGACTTCTCTCGCGCTTCCCCCACACTCTGGAACCCCACTCCCCCAACACATCAGACTCTCTGCCACTCTCACCAGCTTTAAAAGCAACCTGAAAACCCATTTCTTCAGGAGCCTATAAACCTACAATAACCCTGCTGCCACTGTACTACCCCACAAACTGTCTGCCACTCTCCTCCCGTCCCCTTCCCTCCTCCTTGTAGATTGTAAGCCTTTGCGGCAGGGCCCTCTCTCCCCCTGTACAGTCATACTTTATTCATTGTCATTATTGTACTCACTTGACTATCATGTATGTGAACCCCCCCCCCCCCCCCCCTCAAATGTACACGCCCATGGAATCAATGGCGCTTTAAAATAAATGTTAATAATAATAATAATAAAAAACAGAAATAGTGAGCACACGCGCACCTGTCCAAGGTGGTCAAGTATAAGGCAAAACCCTCTTGAGAGCATGTAAGCTCAGACGAGGAGCCGCTGCCGTTCACCCTTCCGCTTGTTCCCATTCACCAAGAATCAAACGCCCTCCATAGCAGCTGCTGGTGAAGTGTGAACTCCAGAGATAATTCATCTTCTTTATGTCATTGACACAAAAGACAAATTCAACCTAAGAGATCCCAACTCCAGTCATTCTTACTAAGAATTTCAGTAAATGTAATTGCTGGCTTGGTGGATATATGAGGTGTGTGATAGGCTGTCTGCACACACATCCCTTTTTGCAGTCATGGGTAAAAGGGGCGATTTTATCAGATTTGGGAGGATTATTGGCTTTCGGGCGCAGGGTGTTGGTATTTCTGACACTCTACAGTTTGTGACCTGTTGGCGGCTGCTATGGTGAAAGTATTGTGAGTGGACAAATGACGCCATTGTGAATAAGAGTCTAGGACACTGCAGAGCACGATGTTCCATTGATGATAATGGTGTCCGTCAGGTACTGACATGGAGGACACAGGTGAGCAGCTCACCACAGTGACCCAGGGGGCAACCAGACGTGTCTAACGCAGCAGCAAACCAAAATGCATGTGGGGCCTTGGAGCAGACGGATGTCACTGCACCTCTGCTAACCCTACTGTGTATGGGACCCGGAGTAGACGGATGTCACTGCATCTCTGCTAACCCTACTGTGTATGGGACCCCGGAGCAGACGGATGTCACTGCACCTCTGCTAACCCTACTGTGTATGGGGCCCCGGAGCAGATGGAGGTAACTGCACCTCTGCTAACCCTACTGTGTATGGGGCCCTGGAGCATTCGGATGTCACTGCACCTCTGCTAACCCTACTGTGTATGGGGCCCGGAGCATTCGGATGTCACTGCACCTCTGCTAACCCTACTGTGTATGGGAGCCCTGAGCAGACGGATGTCACTGCACCTCTGCTAACCCGACTGCGTATGGGGCCCCGGAGCAGATGGAGGTAACTGCACCTCTGCTAACCCTCCTGTGTATGGGGCCCCGAAGCAGACGGATGTCCCTGCACCTCTGTTAACCCTACTGTGTATGGGCCCCGGAGTAGACAGATGTCACTGCACCTCTGCTAACCCTACTGTGTATGGGGCCCGGAGCAGATGGAGGTCACTGCACCTCTGCTAACCCTAATGTGTATGGGACCCCGGAGCAGATGGAGGTCACTGCACCTCTGCTAACCCTACTGTGTATGGGGACCTGGAGCAGACGGATGTCACTGCACCTCTGCTAACCCTACTGTGTATGGCAGAGAACAGTCTAATGTTCACAGCAGTATCAGAATTGGACCTCCCCATGATTTGTGATAAACTGGAGGTCTAACTGCTGGGACACCCACTAATCATGAGAACGGGGGGTCTCGATCACCCCTATTTCAATTGAATAACATCTGGTCACGATTGCTCTATTCATTATCTCTGACTCTGATAGAGAAGCCGAGCATTGTACATCGCTACTGCCAAGTTCAGCATTAACTTTAGATATGGTTACATATGGTGAGATGTAACTGGAGTATACAACATCTTGACTTATGTATTTTTTGTTTCTGCTTTTGCCTTCTCTTCTAGATCGGCTGCTTTTCTACCTTCCTCATGGAATGAAAATTTTTTAACACATTGTTTACCAGCTGGAGATTTAGAATTGGGATCATCTTTCTCCTGGAGCAACGGGAGACAGGGCATTAGGCATTGGTCAATGAATGGAGACTTGAAGTACATTTGTGAAGGAAACGGGTAGTGAAAGATTATATGGGGGTCGGAGAGATTTGAATGCAATTTTTGGGCAATGTAAAGAAATGTGGAAATTTTGCAAGTTAAAAATGGTGGGAAGGGTTGAAGATTTGGTGTCCTGGAAGGGCCCTGAAGAAGGCTATGCTCCAGGGTGAGACTGCTCAGGATGATGTGTGTATATTTATATATTACTAATTTTTATACCTCTGGACTGGGATATGGGTTTCTGCTAGAGATCTCCTACTCCAGGTTGATACATTTACATTGAGATTTTAAGAAATGGGATTTTCGGGATCCACTAAGGTGTTGTCCTATAGGAAGACCATGGACAACAGGTCTCTAGAACAAGACCCAAATGTACTAATTTGGTCTCAAGCTAGAATGGGCCTGATCTGATGGCCATAACTTTCTAGAGACTGAATAAAGATGTTTACCCTCAACTGGACTCTCCCACAATGTTTATCCTAGAGGTGGCCATGGAAGTCAACAGTGCTACATGGATGACATTTGGGCCTTGTACTGCCTGCATGTATCTACTGTGTGGACCGCCTGGAAGTCTTTGTCACATCAAGACCACCACCTCTTGGACGGAGCAGGATTTAACCATAGTTTACAGTTGTCCAGCAAAGTCTGCTGAGACCTGGTGGACTGGTCCCTTCATAGACAAAGTGACCATAACATCTTTGTGACCTGATCTCATCACTTTGGACAAAGAGCAGGACTAGATCATGTGTAGATATTTCGAGGTTGGGGGGATCACTTACTATCAGATCAGATCGTGCAATAACAGGAGGATGATCCAGCAACTAACAAAGATTTTATACTTGAATTATATATTTTCTTATTGCTGTGCTTATGGTATTTTTTTCTCTGGATTTAGCATTACAGATGAGCACTGGACTAAAATGGCAAACAACACCTCAAAACTTGGCTTCCTTGATCCATAGAAGGAGCAGAGCACTGAAAGGGGTATTTCTAACACAACAAGTGGGCCAACTAATGTAAAGTACGTAATTTTCAAAATGCATATTATTTAAAAAATATGTATGCTTTACCTAAGAGGCCTTTTTTTGCACCTTTAACACACTCTCATCTCCTTGGTTACCGATCACCACTGTGTACTTTAGTTTTGGCCAATAATACAGCGTTCCTGTAATGTTGCCTTTGGCCAGGACAGCAGAGACACCTTGACTCGTGCACTTGCCATCCCTCCCAGAGAGCACACAAGGGTGGCGAGTAACCAAGGAGACAAGAAAGCAAGTTGAAGGTGCAAGAAAGTCCTGTATTAAGTAAAGTATACATATTTTTTAATAACATGCATTTTAAAAATTGCCTACTTTACAGTAATTGACTCTTCCACCAGCACTTGCTGTGATGGGAATACCCCTTTAACTTGATGGCAATTTCTCCTAAATTGATGAGTTAGGCTATGTTCACACGGCTTATTTGCAGGGCGTAATTACGCCCTGCAATTACACCGTGTGGACGGGGGCGGGGGGCCGGCACCTCGCTGGCCCATAGACATTCACATGTCACTTATCTCCCCCCGCGGCGGATTCGCCAAGCAGGGAGAGGAGACGTAATCCATAGTTCTCTATGAGAACTGTGCATTACCGTAATGACGGGGATGTATTCCAGCCGTAATTTGCGCAGTACAGCGCGTAATTACGGACCGAAATACGTCCAATTTTAAGCCGTGTAAACATAGCCTTACTGTTGTTGGTGACTAGTGAAGTTCCTGACTCCGTACCAACTACAGATCATGACAAAAGTGGATCCGAATGTTAGAGACACACTGATGAAGGACTCTTGAAGAAATTATGATCAATGGTGGCTTCCAACGTTTACCCACCTAGAATAAGGTTAATCCTGTCAGGGGTTCATTTATAGCTAGCCATACCTTTCATAATGCCGTACTTGAAAATAACACGGCAATGTTTCAATGACTAACCCATCACTGCCTTATGCCAGGCTACTTATTACTGCCATATGCCAGGCTTCCCATCACTGCCATCTGTTGAGTTTGTCATGTCCATGTGATTTGTGGTTGGTATCGGAAATTTGTCCTATGTATGTTATTTATCATGTCCTATGTATGGTGTTGATGCTGACTGTTGTCCCTCTAGGACAGGTCTGCATAACCTGTAGGCTGCTTGGGGCCTATGAAATATGTAAACTCTACAAGTCCACAACCTGGACAGTCCGGGCCCAGTGCATGGAGGTGGATGTGTATGCGGGCACTCTACATTCATTTGTATAGGAGTTCTGAATACAGCTCGGTGTGCTATAGAGAAGTACATCCAGGCATGAGCAGCCATCTCTGTTCACTATGGCCTGAAGAAGTTTAACCTATTTTCATTTAGGCCCCTATCCACCGCCAAGTTGTGCACGTCTGCTCCAGGAGCTACATTATAAAGATGCCCCCCTAAGTTTTTTTTTGTCTTGACTGGAAAGAATGCCAAACCAGTGCTTCCACCAGTAGGGGTACTATAGGCCTGTAAAGAAATGTTGGCGCAACCTCAGCTCAGGAAACGGATTTATCGTCACCTGTTCTGTGCTGGGTGACCACCCTGCCGGTGGTTGGCTGCCTCTACGTTGCCAGCCTTGCCTGACTGCCAGAATATGGGCGGCCGACTAGACTGAACGAATGCTTTTACTGTTTGTAATTATTCATTTTTCGGGGATGTAATCAATGATGATTCTGTGAATAAAGTGTCCATATTCATAACACTAATGTCCTGAGACTTATTTCTCCTACTATAACGGGCAGGACTGGGGCAAGGTATTCTAGTGCCCTAGACAAATCGGGTATATAGCGCCCCCTGCAATGGAAAATTCAGCCCACTCCATCCCTTTTTAAGCCCCCTTTTCTTCCTTTGATGAAATGGTGCCCTAGGCTGTCGCCTAGCCATTGTCCTGGCTCTGATAACGGGACCTATCAGAAATAGAGTATAGAAAGGAGGATCAGTATATTAAACAAAACACGTGCACAATACAAATTGGACCTATGGGAGACTTTATAAAAAAAAAAAAAAAAAAAAAAAAAAGAAACTCTGGTTTCCTTTTTGTTGCATTAACCAAATCCTGACTCAGCCATTTCTCCCCCCCCCCCCCCATCTTTCTGAAAAGGCACATTTTTCTTTTCTGTAGTACACGCTGGTTTGAATGCTTCCTAGCGTTCGTTCTTTTTCACCTTCTTTCTGCGATTAGACTTTATTTCTGAGATTTTTTCCTTATTTTCTTTTCAAATATTTTCCTTTATTGCAAAAATCAATAAATAAATAAAAAAACAAAACCCGAAAGTCTGTTTTTCACATTTTTGAATTAAAAAGATAAATTTACAGCAAAAGTAGGGCTAAAATAAGTCTTCTAATTGTGACACTTTTCCATCATAGGCATTCGTATACAGGCAGACCCCGGGTTATGAACGGGATAGGGACTGTAGGTTTGTTAATTTGAATGGAAGTTGGAACAGGTACATTTATTAAATCTAACTCCAGCACAAAAGTTTTTTTTTAGTTTCGGATCATGCAGGGAAGGGTGTTTACATTTGGCATTTTGGTGCCCTAGGCAAGTACAGCCAATGGCGCCCTCCCCCCCCCCCCGTGCTCCCCAAAAAATTGGAAACCCCACACACTAATTCCTCTCGCCCCTGCGCCAGGTCCTGTCACTAATTTTCTGCATATTCCACATAGCTCCTGTCCATCTCCTCAGCAGTCACTGTACAATGAAAATTAGCGATGACAAATTTGCTTATTCAAAACCACTCACCTCCATATGACAGTGTAATACCCCTAAATACGTCACTAGATAATACACCTATACATGGAGCAAATCTACCAGACAAATTATTGTTACTAAAAACACTCCTACAAAACCAAGACCCAAAACTATTACTATTTAAAGGGATCAAATAATCCTCCCAGACCCGACCGAACGCCCCCCCCACATGTGCCCAAACATTTTGAAACCGGCCTGAAAAAGTATATTCCCCCAAAACAGGCCCATATAGGGGTTAGACCCCCGGGACACGGGGCTCTGCCAGACTGAAAATTTTAACCTCCATACAGTAAATATATAGCATTTAACCCCAAATGTACACAGGCTCGCGATTTATACTTACCTTTTTTAAAAGTGCCCAATTTTTAATTTTTGACACCAGTGTACACAGGCTCTGCAGACGGGTTATATTCCCCCCATACAGTGACTAAAAAAGTGGAAGACACCATGTACCCCGGGCCCTTTTCAGATAAAAATTACCTCCATACAGTGACCATAAAAACCCAGTAGACCCCAGGGGTACACAGGCTATCAACTTTTAAAAAACCCCCTAACCGTAAACCATATAGTGGTAACACCAGGGGGTACACATGACCATTTTATTGGGTAGATACTATTTTATGTAGATGCTCTGCAGACAAAAAAAGGTGATTGCAACTGCAGTTAAAATTTAGTGACTAAACGGGAAATTTTTTCCCTGTTTCGGCGTCGCCCCTTTTTCCCCTTTTTTCCTTCTTCATCCTTTTTACCCCTTTTAAACTGATTTTTTTCCCCCCCAAAAATATTTCTTTCCCTGAAATTTTTGGACAAAAAAATATTTAGAATCCTCAAATTTCCAGAAAAACCCCTTTTACTTTTTGGTATATTAAGTCCCTCAGTTGGGTTTAGGTGTTTTGGGGGCCCCACTGACAGGAAGCAAATAGGCCCCTGCAGTTTGACGGTAATATTCCCCTCAATTGGGCCAGGTATAGATATAAAATCTTCTCTAGTCAACGGGTTTAAAATAGATATTGCCCCCTTTTGGCGGCAGGAAAATTTTAAATATGGGTCACCTCGGGCCCGGGTATATAATATGGGGGCACTCAGGAGGTATATAGCAATGGGGGCACACAGGCAGGTATATATAGGGGGTACTCTCAAACCAAAAGGGGGGCACACAGGCTATTAGGGGTCACGGGGGCATATAGGGGGGGCACCTAGGCGGGTAAAAATAAAACATTAATACTTACCTTTCCCCCCTCCCCGCTTCTCTCAGGCCACCCCCCACCGGGATCCTCCGGACTTCCTGGGCCACAGCCTATGACTAGCTGGCGCCCAAAAAGGGCGCGGCGCAAATTTCTCGGCGTTCCCAGCTAGTGCACGGGGCCGCGGCGGGTCCCAGGCTATGAGGACCCGGGGGCCCCGCGTGCAACCCTGGCTTAGCGGAGGGACCACGACCCCTGTGGAGCCTGTCGCGACAGGGGCACTCCGCTCTGCCCCAAACCCAGTCACTGTATGGCTTTCCAGCGGACCACATACGAGCCGCCGGGCTCAGGGCCCAGGCAGCGTCCGGGGACCCGGCGAGGTTGGGGGCCCCTGACTGCCCCCTTAGGACAGGCAGAGGTAGGCGCCCTAGGCGACGCCTACCTGCCTACCGTTCCCCGGGCCCTGCCCATATCTCCGTTTTGTAACTAAAACAGATGTAAATCAGAACTTTTTTAGGTGGGGCTACCTGTATAGGAGGTATAAAATTTTTGGGGGCTGAAAATTCATCTGGTGGGTTTGTAAATTGTGATTATGATAAATTTGGTAGGTTTGTTTTTTTTCTTTTACATATTGTCCCCCCAGTAATGTCAGAAAAAGGCCTTCTGGGGCACATTTTTTTTACATCACTTTTTTTTCTCGTGGCAATTTCCCTTGGGAACAGAGGCGGATATTTTATCCCCAGTTTATGGGGGAAATACAACCCTTGATTGACTAAAGAGTTGAACTGAGGATCTGAATATAGCTCACCCACTGCCATTTTAGGATGTCAGAACTTGGAAGGCTTCCATCCCTTTTGTGTATACAGCGATCTTTGAGCACTGTGACGTAGATACAGCGATCAGAACATAGGCCGTAAATAGAATTGTTTCCCTGCCCTTTTCAACTTCACAGACCACTGGCTATTGCTGACACCGCTCGCCCGTTTCCCACAAGCTTAACAATTAGTTTCCACAACATCCAGATAAACTACCACCCATCCCCAGCCCATCGTATAAAGCTGAACGTGCTGTCTCAAGTAGTTGAAGTACAAATGTGTACTTACACCATAAACAAGAGTCCGGTCCATATTCAGCAGAACATTTAATAACCTAAGAAAATATTTAAGGAATGAGAATCCTGTGCCCGATTGGTTTGCTACAGGCGAGTTTTCCTCCCACATTGGTAGGCCTATGTAGCAACCCTAAATTGAGTTGTCCCATTACAAAATGGTTTTCGCTCAAAAGGACAACGATATTCATTAGGAGACAGGCCCATGGTCGGGGTGGTTTAAGCACCTATGGGCTTTAAAGCGCTTTCTGACTGAAAAATCAAATATATTCTAAAAAAGGCTCATTGGAAATAGAGCCAGGACTCCCACAGCGCCACCTATATATGAAAGAGGCGTTTCATCAATTATACATCTGACATCGATTAATATTGCTACCAGTCTCAAGTGATCGTAAAGTGACTTGTAAGAATGGTATTCTGCTAGCATAGTCCTGGCACATTTCCCATGAGCCTATTTCATTTCAGAATAGCACGTCGAAGGTACAATGGACCTCATGTATGAAAACAGTACCTGGTTGCAATGTGGCAACAAAGTCTATAGAGATCCTAGTCATAGGCCCACAGCCACCAATCAAAGCTCCCCTTTCATTTTCCCAGAGCACTTTATGAAATGAAAGCTGAGCTCTGATTGGGCACTGATTGGTTATTAAGGGCAACAACGAAAGTCTTAGACCTAGACAGTTTTTATACATGAGGCCCTATGTCTCAACACACCGACATGGTGCCTCTCCCTAGTGAAAAACCTGACCCCTTTTAAGCTAAAACCTTTAATTAATGGGAGAAGTTGAAGTTCTCACAGTAACTGGGCCTACCAATATATTACTGAGCAGGCTTATGAAAACGGTCTCCAAGAACACTACCTGTTTTCCCATAGCAACCAATCACGGCACTGCTTTCATTTCCTAACCTAAAAGCTGCCCTCCAGATTGGTTGTTAATGTGTCAAAGCAATTGAAGTTTACCACCTTGCTTTATAACTACTTTGCTGCTATTATAGAAATGTGAATGTATTTCTACTAATTTAAATCATAAATAATTACATATGATGTGAATGCCCTCTAATGGGGTGTTCCAGACAAACATTGATCACCCGTCTACTGATTAGGCGATAAATATTTAGGCTGGAACAGCCCTTTAAGTATCCCGTACTGTCACCTCATGTATAATAATTCGACATAATAAGAAAACATTGGTTTTTTTTGTAATAATTAATCGATTTATTAAACTTTTATGAAAATATTTCTCTTCTAGAAATCTCTAGACGCACAATATACAGCCATATATACATCTGAAATAGGATATAGGACATATAAAAAAATCTATACGCGGTAGATGTGATCAGAGATTTCTACACAACGTACAAAATATCATATATATACACACCATAAAGTGCGGTCTAGTGGAAGTGATGGCCAGGTCAAAAGGCCCCACGCCCTTTTGTCTGAATTTTAGTATTACAATCATTTAGAGGGACCCCACCATCCAGAACTTCTCTTCCTAATTGTGAAGATCACCCAGACATTGACTATAGAGGGATAGACAATATAAAAGAAGCTTCTAGACTGGCACAAAGTAACGGATTTGAAGGGTATAAAAGAAGGCACTTTAAAAACCGTGGCTATAGCCGATGAAATATTAGTTTTATATAAATATTCATGAGTAGTGTCAGTGACTTAACTTCTCTGCATCAGGTCACATTCAGACAGCTGTAATGTGCTCCATCATTAGACAGGACTCCCTTCAGTACAAGTGTCTTGAATACAGACCCGCACAGGGAGTCCATCTATGACACAATAGTAAGAACACAACATATACCAAGTATTTTAGGCCTGTATTCACACATAGATCAATGGAAGAAACCTGCTGCATCCAAGGTCAATAGATACAGAAGAACTCCACCTAACTCTCCATTCTGATGCATTTTATAACTGTATTATAGATGTATTGGTTCTTAAACATGATCCTGTCACATACAAGCAGCATGTTCTAGGGCAGAAAGAGCTGAGAAAACTGATATATAGCTTTGAGGAGGAAGTTTTATGAAATGTATATACAGGCAGTCCTCGAGTTACGAAGGGGATAGAGACAGTAGGTTTGTTCTTAAGTTAAATTTGTATTTAAGTCGGAACAGGTATATTTAAATGTAACTCCAGCACAAAAAGTTTAGTTTTAGATAATGCAGGGAAGGGTTTTTACATTTGTTTTGCTGTCTGTGCCCCTGTTAAGAAGATTTTATCTCATTTACACCTCGTGCTTCTGTGGCATGCTGGAATTTTTCATTCCACAGCTACTATCTGCTGTGGAACATGGAACTACAAGTGCCAGCATGCCCCATAAGTCTCCGTTTGTAACTAGGGGACAGATGTAAGTCGGAACGGTGTAAGTCGGGGACTGCCTGTATTATGCATTCATATTTCTGCTTATTCTGGGTTTTAGGAGTCCAATGGGTGGTCCTAGTCAATAACTGACAGTTGCTTCTGTATAGGAACCACTAATAAAAGACCGCCCACTGGACTCCAAAGCCCAGACTATGCAGGAATTTAATAATCTACAAATTCGGCTGAATCTTTGCCCACGAAAATAGAAGGCTACGTCCACACAGCATAGTGAAAATGCTATCCAAAAGCCAACAGAATTGCTGCACCGCTGGTCTTTTTGTGCATTTTTTGCACAAAAAAAGGGCGGTGGGATTTGTTTTCCCTGGGGGCCCATACATTAGGGCGCGGGAATCCGACGGGGTCCACGGAATTACAAAAGTTCATATTCCACCCAATTTTGGGTTTGTAAAAAATTTGTGTGTTAACTACAGCGGGGTTTTCTATGGGGGCTTCACAGCGCTGAGTACGGTCGGATTTTCATCGGTTTCTAAATACTGAAATCCACTGCTGTTAGACTACCCAAAGGGTATGTTACACGGTGTTTTTTGGTCGTGGAAAACATACTTTTTTTGATGCTGTTTGGACCCATGGGAAAACCATCTAAAAATGTGCAATGTATTTTTAACATCTTTCACTGTAAACCGCATCGGCAAAATACCCGTCTTTCATTGCTCTTTCGGATCCATGTAAATTTTGGCCCAAAGTTAGGGGAGCCCTATTTAAAACTATAGGGTGTATCCTACTGCATGCAAACACCTCCAAAACAGCACCTGCATTTGGATGAAATCGCCGCTGCTTTTTTGGATGAAATTTTTTTCGTACAAAAAACGGATCCAAAAACGCCGTGTGAACATCCCCTAAGGCTTCGTCTACACAGCAGAAGTAAAATACCGTCGGATTCTGTTATATCTGCTTTCATTGTTTAACAGTGTTTCCTGTGCGGATTTTACGTTCGGTTTTCAGCCGACCCAATAAAACTAAATTTTTCTTTTGAGTTAGGGGGATAATTTACAGTCAGATTTTTTTGCAGATTCTAAATACTGAATCTGCATAAAATCCGACTGCAGACCAGTGCTGTGTAGACGTGGCCTAACTTTAAAAACAGACGCGGGCAAACAGACAATATTCAACATTCCGTTTTCCCTTTTAATTCAAAAAGGGTTTTCCATTTTTTCGTTGTTAGGCTTTTTTAAAAACACGGTTTATTTAAATTTCATCGGATTCCGGGGCTAAATCCTTTGAATTAGTTAAAATCGTTTCAAATCTGTATAATTTTGAAAGTATTTTTTTAAATTGTTTCCCCTTTTCAATCCCAATCATTGTAGGGGGTGAATTTGTTAAACAAAAAAAAGGATCTTTTTAAAACTAGGGGGCTAGTAATAATTCACAATACTCCCTAATTTCAGCCCTTTTAATAACAGGCCCCTTCTAAACATCTAAGCTTTTCTTACAATCATAATTTTATCTCCCTGAAGTACCATGCAGTCACATAAACCCCAGTGTTATAATTAAAAAGTAGCAAGCATTGAGGGTTGGGGTCCGGAAACTTTCCAAAATGTTAGGTTTCCCGGGTATATTTAAGTGTAGTGCCTTTATGGGTGGTAGCTGCATTACTGGGGTTTAAAAAAGGCCCCTTCAAATAAAAGATAACAGGGAAGAAAGAAGAAGCCCTATTCACAGTTATGAGGTCACAGAAGGATTAGTCAGACGATATGACCGATTCTCCTCACTCATGTTGGCCACGCATGAAATGTCTGCAAGGTAAGATGGCCGACATAACATAGAAACATATGGTTTCCCTTTCCCCCAGTTTGTCGCACCTATGTGATAAAATCATCTGATTTTAAACTTGATCATTCATGGCAACTGAAGCCAGACATGGCCATTTTCTCTGGCTTTCAATAGACCTTTCACGGGAGTGTTAGATGATTGAAATGTAAACAAAATGGCCACCTTGAAATCTGTGGAAGGGTCCAATTAAAAAAAGAACAAAACAATGATATTAATAATGATAAAATCTAGCTAGTGGAATCTCAATGCCAACGTGATCTATTTTATCTCCTTTTCTTCCTTCTTTTTGTTCTCGGCACTCTGGACGGTCTGGTTTCTTCTGTTTAGGATGGACATCAAGGACTGGGGAGGCCATGTGTATAACTATGGACTTCTCGGCGGGGGGGAGCCGTCGTTGCGTTCCAAGTCTTCCACTGAGAAAACAAGTAAAGTGATGTTAGCGGAGTGGACGGTGCACTCATTGGTAAACCATCTGGAGGAGATCATTTTTAATGTCATCTCCTGGGTTGGTTTGATGAAGAGACTTGGAGCAGTCATCCTGGTCATTACTTATACACATGGCCAGAAAAAGCTTTTCGTGAACCCTTGAGTGACAGTCACAGTGAGCCAGGACTGAGACAAGGTATTCTGGTGCCATCGGCAAATAAGACATATAACGTCCACTCTCCAATGAAAATTTAGTCCAACTCCATATTCCCTGTGCTCTCATCCTGGCATATGGAATGGAACTGGTGCCATAGGATGTCGACCCTTATCCGTGTTCTTACCGCAGTGTATTTATTAATCAGTAATAATATAATTCGCCATCCAGCTTACTTTACCCACTTTCCTTACAGTTACAATGCCCCCATCCCAAACCAAGATTTCAATGATCCCCTCTAAACTGCAGCAGGCCCCATATCTACACAGCTCTGCAGATGTTGACTGTTCCTTAGCATGTATCAGTACTCGACCGTCCGATAACCTCTTCCGCAGGTTATGTGTATCGAGTGGTTAGGAATGTAGGAAGGAGTGCACTCACCTTGTGCCATAAGATGCTCTTTAGTGTGCTCGGGTCACATGACCTGGATGCTATGGACAATGCACAACCCCAATAAGAAGAGACTTAAAGAATGAAAACGGTTCGTTCAATTGTTTTCACCGCGGAGGCACATCAGTATTATGGTTCCCTCAGAGGGCCATTGGAGGGTGATAGAGGCTGCCGGATATGGCTTTCAGAAGCTGGGCACGTCTGTTGGAGTTTTAGAACAGAATGGTGTGGAGGTGCACGCTGAAGATCCAGATTCTAGGATGGCACCCAATCCCAGATTACTGGCTGCCCACCTCTAGCAAATTCTGGCTGTCTACTCTAGGCAAAGTGAAGAACAGGTGATTCTTTCTCTTGGTCCTTGATAGCCTCCTGTATAGGGTTTGTTGTAATGAGGAATCCAGTTCCAACATAGACATGGACTGCACTAGCTAACATCTCAAAATGTGCAAGGTTTATAAGAAAAATTTAACTTCAAGCAAGTTTATTAAATCGACTCATCAGCCTTAAAGGGGTGTTCCTCACTACAAGATGCTGAATGGCATATCACCAGGGAATGCCTTCAATGTCTGATAGGTGTAGGTTCTCAGAGGTTGGGAACCCCACACCTATCTCCTTAATGAGTCCTAGTAACCTTGCTGTTTTGAATGGAGAGGTGGTTGAACTTCCACATAGACATGAATGGGAGTTCCGAGTTTAGACTGAGCGGCGGATGCGCGGCTGTAATCAGAAATAACATTCATATTTATGGGAGAGTCGTGTGATACCTCTCCTGTTAAGAATGGAGAGGTTTAGAAGATAGATGCAGGTCCCAGAGGTGGCCTTACGTCTTTTAATGGTGGCCATACATATTCAACGAGGATAAAGTATAACACATTCAACAATTAAGCCAACACCGTCAAGCTCCCTTATGTTCATGCATACTCGTTCTGACAGAGCATGCATGTGTTTCAATGATGGGAAGGGTATATGTTCTGCTGGACTCAATAGTGACTTGAGATACAAAGGATCAGGCTTTGAAATTCAAAATTAAGATTTGTTTTAACACTGACATGCACGAATAAGCATTGGTTCAAACATCTCACACATTTGCATGAAGGCGCTAAGCATGGCCATACACCTTTATTTATTTATTTATTTTTTTTTATATATATATACTTTATATATATATATATATATATATATATATATATATACTATATAATATTATTAGTATACTATATATATATTATAAAAAAACTCTCCTTACCCTGGGTGAATGGCATATCAATTAAAGCACTCAAAATATTATCGTATAATCACAGACGAGCCACTGGAACAGCGTGTCCACACACTATTTAGACGATAAGAAGACTTGAGCGATCATGTATGGATCCCTCACCACCGTATGCAAGAAAAATATACACTATGTTGTGAGAACTCCATGATCGCGGAGAAGCGTTCCTTCAAAAAGTCAGAACCTCGAGGCCTCATAGCGCAACATCTTTATGAGGAGACCAATGTCAAACCATTTTTCAGATGGTTCTGCTAATTCACAGAGGGGATGTCTTCTATTTAGGATCCTCATGTCTTGGCAGTATGAAGAGCAGCTACAAAGAGCATCTCTCTCTCTGGAGGTCCCGGCCGGTCCATGGGTCACACAGACAACCACCATTAATTTATTCACGGCCATTGTGTAATACTTTATTTCTCCTGTGGGGTGTTGTATGACCAACAATTTTCACCTCAAACCAAACCAATCACTAGAGGTACCAAGGGCATTTTTATGTGGGGACCCCCTAATAAAAAACACAACCCCTTTTAAAGGTGTATGGATCGTCGACTGAAGTGCTTTATCATGTACCTTAGACATCATGGGCTATGATAACTATATATCTTTTCCCATTGATCTTGAAAATACCTGGGTACATGATAAACCGTGATATTACAAAAGGGATCTCATTTGTGGTGGTCCATGACCAATATAAGGTTCCCCCTCACCACTCCCAAAATGGGATCCATAAGTTTCAAAGTTGGGGGATTTTTAAAGGCATATTTGGAATTGGGAGGGGCGACCGGGAAAAGAAGAAAAAAGGCAGCACCCGAGGAATACAAGACAAACCCAAAATAAAATTTAAAAAAAAAAGGGGGAAAATACAAGGGCAGAGGAGAAAAAATGGAAATTTTAAAACCAGTTAAAGGGGGTTTTCGGTCCTCTCAAAATTTTAAAGAAGTTCCTAGTTCCCCCCCCTAAAAAATAAAGTCTATGCTAACCTTCTCCATTTCCCCTCTGGATCTCCCCGTTGTTTTTTCACTTTAAAAAGAATATAAATTTGCGCCACTGACTGGCTTTTCACTTTTTTTATGTCACCTTTGGAAGGAAAGTGATGTAAGCAGAGGCATGTGACCCCTGCAGCCCAAACAGAGCTGCAGCAGTGACGCCCCCTTTACCCAAACGCTGGAAAAGGGGGGGAGCGGGGGAAAAGGGGGTAAGGCTTTTTATTGGGACATTAGGACTTTCCCATTGATTTTTTTTTGAGGAAACGGGGAACCCCCTTTAATATTATTGCACTGAGGGATAAATTAGAGGCCATGGGTCAATTAAAAGACAGAATCATGTGGGGCAGAGGGTTATGGTACAAGCACATGGCCCGCATAGGGTTATTTTTTGAGCACTATAGTAGAAACAGAAAGAACAGGATGTGGACCACTCTTGTGCGAGTTCCTTTGTCCTTCTCACCTACACCACCAACTACAATCAAGCTTTCCCAAAGAATATCAAAAATCTGTGACCTTGCCCAAAACAACCCCCCTGCAGAGAGAAGCACAGATACAAAAACACAAAATAGACCGTTGGGATTGCAAAAGGTCCACTGCAGAAGTGACAGCAGGGGATGCCATCAGTGGAGATGAAGTGGAGAACAAAACGAACATGCAAAGCAACACCCAAATCCAAACCAACTCGCCAAGCCCCCCATTATATAAACATACCCCGAATGCCACATCCACGTGAAAGCGCAAAACCCAGCCAATAGTTCTGGGCCCAGCTTTAGATTTGGTCTTTGTGGGCAACTCCAGATCCAAACCAACACCCCAACCCACTCATCACTCAAACTTGTCAGCATCCACATCAAATGAAGGCACCACATCCAGGTAAACGTTCATATCCAGACTTGCCTCAAGGTCTGGGTTATAGTAGGTCAGGGCCCAATACCCGACCCAACTCAACAAGTCAACCAATTCCCCACTCCCTCCAACACACATCCAACTCAAATAAAATCCACCCAATCACACCCCCCCGCCAACCTACTCCAACCCAACCACCCAAAAAAACATTTCTCACAACAAATTCCAAAAAAACCCCTTTTCCTAATACAGGACCCCGTGAAACAAACAGGAGAGTATAAAAGGGGCAGGGAATAACATTAATGAAGGGGGCCTGTCCCCAAAATGTTTCTCTCACAGCTTGAAGGGATTTTTGCAGAAACACAAAAAAATTCTTTCCAAAACTGCAATTTGAACCGGAAGAGGAGACGGATCAGAACTTTATACATTACAAGAAAAAGGGGGGGCCCGAGCCCTATCAGACGGGGCGTGATCCATTTTTTTTTCCAACATTCCACCCCTTTAATAGTTAATTATAAAATTTTGAAAAAAGACAAATTCCACAATTAACCAAGGTGGGAACAATGTGAATGAAGGGGGGGGGAAAGGGGAATTTCTAAGCTTTGCTGCCTCTAGTGAAAACTTTGGTTCTTGCCTTAGGAAAATCCCCCTAAAAAATTTTTAACCCAACCCAAAGTTGCCATCAGAGGGGATCCAATATTTTTAGGGCACTTAAGTTTTTTAAAATTGTAGTAAGTTTTTTCTAAACCCCTTTTGGAAACTCTCAGTGTTCCCCCTGCTGTGAAACAACTCCTCAGGAGGCATTCCACAGATTTTACATTTTCAGGTGAAGGGGGAATTTCTCTTTGGGGGTTGAACCCCTTTTCTTGATACGACAGCGTCCCCTTTTCTCTAGGGGGAAAAAGAAATATCTGAAAATTATTTTTTTGTAGGGTGATTAATAATTTTATTTAATATATTAAAAAAAATTATTTCATAAATATTATTTCCCAATATTTATTTTTATATATATATATATATAAAAAACATACATACTTTCATACACATATATATATATTACTACACATATATATACAAAATTTATACACACACACACCCACACACATGGATCATGTCTCCTCAGAGCCGCCTTTTCTCAGCACTAAACAGATTTCATTCTTTTAGGCTTTCCTCATAATTATGATGCTCCATTCCCCTTATTAGTTTGGTTGCTCGTCTTTCCACTTTCTCCCCTAGCTCCCGTTTAAACATCCTTTCTATAAAGTAAAGCAGAAATGAACAGCACTTCCGATGCGGCCGGGACCAATCTTTCATGAAAAAGGGAATTTAACTTTTTATAATTTAACTTATCTGAGGTAAATGCGTTTTCCCTTTTCCATTTACATCCAAAGTCGAATTCAAATTTGTGATGGTTACCCCAAACCAGAGAGCAGTGCATCATGGGAGCTCAGAGGAAAGTTCTAAAAATTATGCTAGAAGCCATATGTCTGACAGTGGGGAGGAAATAACCCGCTGTTTCCAAGGGCAAGCAGGAGAATTTTGGAAATGAATGGAGTCTCATGAGACTTTCCCATGATGTTACACACAAACATGGTTTCTTGTGTCAAAAAAAATCATCCACAGGTGTGTCCCCCATTTAACTCAATATTTCCAATCACCCATCAAAGCTTCCAAAGACATGCTCATCATATGGGGCCCAAATTATTTAAAGGGACAGTAATCAAAAAAAATAAAAGCAAATAATTTGCAATGTGAAACCCAATAAGGAATTCTGGGATAGGCTTTTACCATTATATACGAAATTTGGGTTTTCAAAAAACTTGTTTAAAAACTTCTCCAGACCCCCCGAAAAAAACCATTTGGGGGGCAGCAAAAGGAAAAAACCGAAATGAGGGGTTTTTTGCCCCGGGAGGGAAAGAAAAGTTAAAAGAGATGTGAAGACGGTTTTATACAGAAGGTTTTCTCTATACAGATACATTGGCAGGGGCGCCATCCTGCAACATTCACAAGATATAGCAGTATCTTATATAAAGTGTTACCTTTCAGCTTGTGGTCCAGATACTCCAGAATGATTCTGATCATCTGAACAATGGTGAGTATGAGAGACCCAAACGCCAGGGATCCTGTGTGATACCTGGAGGGGAGAGAGACATTAGGGGGTCACAAACTTTACATCTGTGCCATAAAGGTTTCCACAGGCAATCTGTCCTACAAACATCTGCGCTTACAACGTGGTGCGACATTATATGGAAAGTTTACAGTCTATTTTAATGTGTCTTTAGAAAAAGGTCTTCTTTAAAAATCATTTTACGTATACAGCTCCTATGGAGGTCTATGCGTCTCCCCGGAAAAATGTTTGGGAAGGTAAAGCGACTCTTAAAAGGGTTTCCCATTTCACACACTGATGGCATTTTGATAGGATATGCCATCAACATGTAAAAGGTGCGAGTCCACCCTATCTTGGGAACGGGCTCCCAAACGTGTCCATTCAGAATGGTGTTCCCATCTCACATATCAATGGCATATTGGTAGACTATACCACCAATATGTGATAGGTGCTGGTCCCAGTGGTTGGACCCACACCTTTCTCAGGAACCAGCCTTTTAAAATCTCTGTTCAGAACGGAGAGTAGATCATTCTTGTACACGACTCTCCATTCTGTTCTATGGAAGTTTCCAGTACAGGCGAGTGCTGTATTCTCCATTCTGTTGTATGGGAGTTCCCAGTACAGGGAAGTGCTATGTTCTCCATTCTGTTTATGAGAATTCCCAGTACAGGGGAGCACTGTGTTCTCCATTCTGTTCTATTGGAGTTCCCAGTACAGGGGAGCGCTGTGTTCTCCATTCTGTTCTAAGGAGTTCCCAGTACAGGGGAGCGCGTTCTCCTTTCTGTTCTATGGGGAGTTCCCAAACAGGGGTGCACTGGTTCTTCATTCGTTCAATGGAGTTTCCCATACAGGGGAGCGTTGTGTTCTCCATTTCTGTTCTAGGGGGAGTTCCCAGTACAGGGAAATCTGGTTTTCCCTTTCTGTTCAAAGGATTCCCATCGGGGAGCGCTGTGTTCCCTTCTGTTCTATAGAGCCCCAGTAAAAGGGGCGCTTTTTTCCCCTTTTCTGTTCTAGGTAGTTCCCAGTAAGGGGACGCTGTTTCTCTATTCTGTTCTAGGAAATTCCCAGTACAGGGGATGCGTGTTCCTCCATATTGTTCAGGGGAAATTTTCCCATACAGGGGGCGTGTTTTTTCTCCATTCTGTTCGGGGGAGTCCCATACGGGGGTTCGCTGGTTCCTATTCTGTTCGTGGGATTCCCCAGTCGGGGGAGCGCGGGTTTTTCCTCCTTTCCTCTATGGGATTTCCCAGTACGGGGGACCTGTTTTCTCCCATTCGCCTATGGGAGTTCCCATACGGGGGACCTGTTTTTCTCTCCATTCTGCTCTATGGGATTCCCAGTACGGGGGACGCGTGTTCTCCCCCCATTCGCCTATGGAGTTCCCATAAAAGGGGAACCCCCTGGTTCTCTCCATTCTGTACATGATAGTTCCCAGTACGGGGGGGGGGGGTGCGTGAACCCCTTTTCTTTCTGGGGAGTTCCCAGTACAGGGGAGCGCGTTTTTCTCCATTCTGTACTAGATAGTTCCCATACAGGGGAGCGCTGGTTCTCCATTCTGTACTATGATAGTTCCCATAAAGGAGAACTGTGTTCTCCATTCGTTCAGGGGATTCCCAGAACTGGAGACATTTTGTTCTCCATTCTTTTTCTAGGGAGTTCCCAGTAACGGGGGCGCGTGTTTGGCTGTACCCAGAACTCCCAAAGAATAGAAGGGAGATAGTGTAAAAAGCGGCCACTCTCCTTTCTAATTGAGTTTTTCAAAGCGGTGCCTGAGATAGGTGTGGGTCCAACACTGGGACCAGCCCCTTTCACACATCGGTGCATTTCCCAAACCCAATATGCCATTGAAATTGAAATGAGAACCCCACTTTGGGAAGTTGACGGTGGGGGGTCAAAAGGGCATTTAGTCCTCAAAAATCCTCACCAGGTTACCGGTCAATTTTTTCCAAACCCAAATCTGGGGCAATTGGAACCGCTGCACATTGTCCACTTCGGAAAAAATTAACATCCCGCTTTTGGGCCCCATTGCAGTAAAAGCTTTCACTCTCCTCCTTCTGCTTCTCTGTTCCACGCAAAAACCCTGGTTTTTCTTTTTTCATCTTTTAATTCCCAAGGTGACATCACCAATGCGGACGCTGATTGGCTGGAGCTGTTCACTTCTGTACAGTGATGTAGATGAGAGGCACATGACCTCGCACCAAACAGTTTCTCATGGTGACGTCCCCATTCAGAAGGAGTAGAACACAGAGAACCTGAGAGACGCGGCGCTGGAACGAGGGAAGGGGAGTATATTTTTTTTTTTTATTTCATTGGGGCATCAGGACTTGTGGACAACCCCTTTAAAGGAATACGGCTCACCTCAATGTTCTCATGAAAGCGGCCGACACAGGGAAGTATGGGATATCTTTAGGTTTGTGGAAAGCCCAGTAATAAGAAGCAAAGGTCCCGGCTAAGACGCACTGGCCCAGGGCAATGACGAAGTTCATGCACCACAAGAAGCCAAAGACATTGTAGATCTGCAGGTTGAAGAGGTTTTTTTGGAAGAGCCCTTCTGTATTATACTTGTAGAAAATACACCGTGCCTCGCTGCTGCCCGTACTGGAGACGTTAAAATTCTGCAGGAGGCAAAAACAGAAGAAAATGACACTATGAATAGATGACATATTGCAGGGTCTTAAAGGGGTTGTCTCCCCACGCTGATTAGCTTTAAATATGTAGGTGAAGGTAAATAAAGACTATTACCAAATACATTGCTGTTCTGATTTTGCTTCATTTCAGAGTTTGGAGAGCAGTTCTCATCTCCTGCTGGTTTACAAAGGTTTCTGACCACCTCTCTCTGCTCTAGCAGTGGTCAGAATGGTGACATCACTTCCTTCTGTGTCTTACCAGCATAACCGGAGCTTGTTTATCTTTCTTATTGACAACCCTAAACCCTTTAGCTCTGTATCCTGCTGTTAAATCCTCTCCATTTACATTGTCCCTCTAACATGCTCAGCTAGGATAACAGAACTGATATGCCAATCACTTCCGGAGAACCCCCAAGGGCCCAACAGGAAGTGGGGGGCCTGGACTGCAAAAACCCCCCACAGCCCAACAGGGAATGGGAGCCGGAGCTGCCAACCGCCCACAGCCTAAAGGAAGTGGGGGCCTGGAGCTGCACAACCGCCCACACCCGAAAAAGGAAGGGACCTGGAGCGCACAACCCCCCCCACAGCCTGAACAGGAATGGGGGCCTGGAGCTGCAGAACCGCCCACAGCCGATCAGGGAAAGGGGAGCCGGAGCGCAAAAAAACCCCCCACAAACCTGAAAAGAATGGGGGCCTGGAGCGTAGAACCGCCCACACCTGAACAGAAGGGGAGCCTAAGCTGTAAACCCCCACACCGAAAAGGGAAAGGGGGGCCAACGTAGAACCGCCCACACCGAAGAAAAGTGGGGGGCCTAACGAGAACCACCCACAGCCTGCACAGAATAGCACCTGGAGCTGCGAACCGCCCACAGCCCACAGGGAAAACAGCCCGGACAAAAACCCCCACACCTGAACAGGAAGTGGCAGTCGGAGCGAGAACCACCCACACCAACAGGAAATCAGCCTGGAGCTGCAGAACCGCCCACAGCCTGAACAGGAAGTTAAGAGCAAGCTCTGTGAAACAACATGTTGAGAAAGGGTCGCCCAGTCTTCTGGAAATGAAGCCTAATTACCGTGTAATGGGAAGATCTGCCACTTTGACATACTTTGCATTCACTAACAGCAAGCAGAGATGACGAGGAATTGATTCACAAACAGGAGTGGGAATGGCAGATAACCTGTTCTGATCATGTCCAAATGACACAAGTACAGACAGAGGCAACTTAAACCTCCAATGGGGCCCCACTGCAAAATCTATAAATAGGACCCCACTTATGTACTATTTATGTCTTCGGATACAGCAAAGGCACCTTTGTGCCCCCCTTAGCTCCAGTGACTGCTACCTCTGCACCCCTATAGCTATACCCCTGAGTACAGGGCTTGTTAAAGTGTATCCGAGCAGGACACAGGCCTCCTGCTGGGAGTTTCCTGCCCTGGAGGAATCAATGATAATGTATGGTATAAAATAGAAACACATTTTTAAATGGAGAACCTTTCTACTCTCACTTGAAGGGGACCGAGCTGCAGTACCAGGCACAGCCACTACAGAATTTATGGCGCTGTGCCTGGTATGCTTATAATCAGGGACCCCTGTCCAAAACAGACAACTGTTTAAAGGGGTTGTCTCACTACATTAATTCATCTTACCTCAGTCCTGTTTTCTTGGTTTCATTTTGAATTCAGGGGCGTGTTTACTGGCTTCTACTAGGCTGCAGTAGAAGCCAGGACTGTAGCTATAGCAACCAGCGCTGGCAGCCTATCAGGAGAGATCAAACCGGTCTGTAGCTATAGCGACCAGTGCTGGCAGCCTATCAGGATAGATCAAACAGTACTATAGCAACCAGCCATGGCAGCCTATCAGGAGAGATTGAACAAGCCTGTAGCTATAGCAACCAGCAATGGCAGCCTATCAGGAGAAATAGGACAGATCTGTAGTTATTTTTGGAATGAGGATTGATCCGCACCGGATTGAGTAAAACGATATCTTCAATACTTTATTAATCCAAATACAGAAAGGTGGACATCACATAACACGACAGGCAGTTTGCAAGGACGACAACCAACGCGTTTCGATCTCAAGCGATCTTAGTCATGGTTCAAACATTATACAACATAACGGGATTTATATACCATGTCATCATCCTACGTCATCCTTCAATAAACTTTATCAACAACATATAAATAAAGAACAATAAAAAGCAAAAATCTTTATATCATCTAAAAGGAGAAAATTATATCATCAGTTTTTATTTTACCTCAATAATGTAGTATCAAATCTGATCTACAATTGAGGCCATTTGGGTGAGAAGTATTTAAACACAAAATCCAAAAGGCTTCTCTATTTAATAGTGCACGTCTCCAATCCCCACCTCTAACTGGTTTTTTTAACCCTTTCGATGCCTGAAAATTTCAAGGATGTTACATCCCCCTCATGCTCGTAATAGAAATGTTTTGACACATTAGAAGGATTGCGGTTATGTAAATTCATAGCATCCCTAATGTGTTCATGCATTCTAGTTTTTAATTTTCTTGTAGTGCACCCCACATAGCGCTTGTCACACTGGACACACTCCACACAGTAGATCACATAGGACGTGTTACAGTTAATAAACTGTTTTATGGTGTATGGTTTTTCACTCAAATTCCCTTTGATTTGTTTTATATTATTGGCAAATTTACAAACGCTGCAGCGCTTGTTTGCACATTTGAAAAAACCGCGACAGGCCAACCAAGTTTCCTGATCTTTTTTAATAGTGTGAACTAGGCTCGGGGACAGAAGGCTTCCTAGACTGGGAGATTTCCGACTAGAAAATCTGCAACCTTTTTTCAACATAAGGCGCAAAGCAGGGGCGTCGCTAGGCTGTTTTATTCGGGGATCGGGCCCCGAATAAAACACCCTGTGCCCCGAGTCTCCCGGCTCCAGGCCGCTGCCGTGGGCTTGGAGCACCGACTGGCCCTTCAGCTGCATGTGCGTCCGCTGGACGCACACACAGCTGAGGGCTTCTGCGGGCAGAGAGCGAGCGCTCCCTACCCCGCAGACCGTGTCGGACCCGCAGGTCCGACACCGCGAGGCCGCCGGGTCCTCACAGCGCTGAGGACCCGCCGCGGCCCCGTGCGCCTCAGCCGGCAGCGTCGCGATGACGTGATGTCATCGCAACGCTGCCTGTCCTCGGGCGCACAGCGCGTCATAGACCGTGCGCCCGAGGAGCTGCCGGAGGAGCGCAGGCTGAAGAGGACGGAGCGCGCTCGCCGGGGGAGTTAAGGTAAGTATTAATGTTATTTTTAACGCGTTTACCTGTCTCAGTGCCCCCATATACCGCCCGTGCCCCCATAATTCCTGCCTGTGGGCCCCATATCCCTGCCTGTGGCCCTATAATGCCTGCCTGTGGCCCCCATATACTGCCTGTGCCCCTATAATGCCTGCCTGTGGCCCCCATATCCCTGCCTGTGCCCCTATAATGCCTGCCTGTGGCCCCCATATACTGCCTGTGCCCCTATATGCCTGCCTGTGGCCCCCATATCACTGCCTGTGGCCCCCATATACTGCCTGTGCCCCTATATCCCTGCCTGTGGCCCCCATACGCCTGCCTGTGGCCACCATACGCCTGCCTGTGCCCCTATATGCCTGCCCGTGGCCCCATATACTGCCTGTGCCCCTATAATGCCTGCCTGTGGCCCCCATATACTGCCTGTGCCCCTATATCCCTGCCTGTGGCCCCCATATCCCTGCCTGTGGCCCCCATATACTGCCTGTGCCCCTATATGCCTGCCTGTGGCCCCCATATACTGCCCGTGGCCCCATAATACTGCCTGTGGCCCCCATATCCCTGCCTGTGGCCCCCATATTCTGCCTCAGTGACCCCATATTCTGCCTCAGTGACCCTATATTCTGCCTCAGTGACCCTATATTCTGCCTCAGTGACCCTATATACCTTCTTGTGGCCCCTATATACTGCCTCAGTGCCCCCATATACTGCCTGTGGCTCCATATACTGCCTCAGTGCCCCTATGTACCTTCTTGTGGCCCCTATATACTGCCTGTGCCCCCCTATATACTGCCTTTGGCCCCATATACCTGCCTGTGGCCCCTATATACCTGCCTGTGGCCCTATATACCTGCCTGTGGCCCTATATACCTGCCTGTGGCCCTATATACCTGCCTGTGGCCCCATATATCTGCCTGTGGCCCCATATACTGCTTCAGTGCCCCTATATACCTAACTGAGGGGACTGCTATACCTATAATTAAGGAGTTGCTGGAAATGTGAGGATTCTAAGATATTTGTGTCCAAATCTGCAGGGACGAGTATTGGCCGGGAGCAATCAGCATGAAGGTGTGAACCGGATGGAGAAGAAAAGGGAAAGTGAACGACGCTGATCAGAAAAGACGTCTCCGGTGAGTCACTAAATGTAACTGCAGTGTAATCCCTTATATGTCTGCAGAGCCTACATACAACTAGTATCTACCACTATCTGGTCACTGTATGGCGGTGGTATATGTAATCAGAGCCTGTGTACAGCTGATAGTCACATGTGGGGGTCGCGTTTGGTCAGGGTTGGCAGGATTATTTTGAGCCTAAGTAGTAAATAGTTTGGGTCTTGGTTTTGTAGGGAGGGTTTTAGTAACAATCACTTGTCCGGTATATTTGCTCCATGTGTAGGTGTATGTTTTGGTGACTGTTTAGGGGTATTGTCATATGAAGGTGAGAAGTTCTGAAAAAGTAAATTTGTCATTGGTGATTTTTACTGTACAGTGACTGCTGAGGAGATGGACGGGATCTGTGTGGGATGTGCAGAAAATTAGTGACAGGAACAGAAGGTTTTTCTCTGTAAAAAAACATCTGCAGTTCACAATGAGGCGCGAAAAATGTCGTGTGAACCCAGCCCTACCCAGAAAAACACAAAGGGCCCAAGCCCCGGATGTTTTAGGACCCTAGCAACGCCCCTGGCGCAAAGTATTATCCTGTTCTAAAATAGGTAAATATTTAAATTTATAATGGATTTTACTTTAAAAAATTCCTCACTATAAGTGGTAACAAAAGTTGGGACATTATGATTTTTTAGAACCCTTTGTGAATGTAATATCTGGGTCCTAGATTTCTTTTTTGTTATATTTTTTGCTCGATCAAGCATCCATTTCGGATACCCCCGGTCTAGAAGGCGTTCACATACCGCATCTTCTTCCCGCATGTACAATTCATTTGTAGAGCAATTTCTTTTTGCCCGATATAATTCTCCTATTGGAATAGATTTTATTGTATGGATGGTATGGCTCGAATTTGCTCTCAAAATAAATGTTTCCTGCTATATCCTTACAACCTGTGCTTGTAACTACAGAATTTGTTATAATATCAGCTTTCAGAGTTAAGTCCAAAAATGCCACAGTGTCCTGATACCAATTAACCGTAAATTTTAAATTACAAGAGTTATCATTTAAATGTCGGGGAAAGTGGGGCACGGTCGCCGAACCACTGGACCAAATAATAACAATATCTTCCATGTAGCGACCGTACCACACGATGTCCGACACAAATGGATTATTTTCCGAAAAGAAAATTAAACACCTCCCCACCACGCCACAAAGATGTTAGCAAAAGAGGGAGAAAATTTTGCCCCCATAGAAGCACCTACTTTCTGCAGGAAAAACCACCCCATTGAACATAAAGAAGTTATGTGTCAGAAGTCCCTGTAAAAATTTCCCAAAACATAAATTCCCGAAAAATTGAGAATTAATTAGAGTATTTCTCCAGGAAGTGTGACACAGCAGTAAAAAACCTGGACCGTGCGGGATGCACAAAAAAAAGATTCTACATCACACACGATCCAGGAGTACTCCGGTTTCCAATCAATAGTTTCAACCACACTCAAAACATGTTTAGAGTCCTTCAAAAATCCAGGACAAAGGGGGACAATTGGCTGTAATAAAGAATCCAACCACTGGCATTTAAGAAAGGATATAGCAGGAAACACTATTTTGAGAGCAAATTCGTGCCATCCCATCCATACAATAAAATCTATTCCAATAGGAGAATTATATCGGGCAAAAAGAAATTGCTCTACAAATGAATTGTACATGCGGGAAGAAGAGGCGGTATGTGAACGCCTTCTAGCCGGGGGAAAAAAAAAAAAAAAAAAAAAAAAAAAAAAAAAAAAATCCGAAATGGATGCTTGATCGAGCAAAAAATATAACAAAAAAGAAAACCCTAGGACCCAGATATTAAAATTCACAAAGGTTCTAAAAAATCATAATGTCCCAACTTTTGTTACCACTTATAGTGAGGAATTTTTTAAAGTAAAATCCATTATCAATAAACCTATTTTAGAACAGGATAATACTTTGCGCCTTATTTTGAAAAAAGGTTGCAGATTTTCTAGTCGGAAATCTCCCAGCCCTAGGAAGCCTTCTGTCCCCGAGCCTAGTTCACACTATTAAAAAAGATCAGGAAACTTTGGGTTTGGGCCCGTCGCGGTTTTTTTCAAATGTGCAAACAAGCGCTGCAGCGTTTGTAAATTTGCCAATAATATAAAACAAATCAAAGGTGAATTTGAGTGAAAACCATACACCCAAAAAAACAGTTTATTAACTGTAACGCGTCCTATGTGATCTACTGTGTGGAGGTGTCCATGTGACAAGCGCTATGTGGGGGGCACTACAAGAAAATAAAAACTAGAATGATGAACACATTAGGGATGCTATGAATTTACATAACCGCAAAACCTTCTAATGTGTCAAAACATTTCTATTACGAGCAGAGGGGATGTAACTCCTTGAAATTTTCAGGCATCGAAAGGGGTTTAAAAAAAACCCGTTAGAGGTGGGGAAATTTGGGGACGTGCACTATTTAAATAGAGAAGCCTTTTTTGGGTTTTGTGTTTAAATACTTCCCCCCAAAATGGCCTCAATTGTTAGATCAGATTTGATACTACATTATTGAGGTAAAATAAAAACTGATGAATATAATTTTCTCCTTTTAGATGATATAAAGATTTTTGCTTTTTATTGCTCTTATTTATATGTTGTTGATAAAGTTTTATTGAAGGATGACGTAGGATGATGACGTGGTATATAAATCCCGTTATGTTGTATAATGGTTGAACCATGACTAAGATCGCTTGAGATCGAAACGCGTTGGTTGTCGTCCTTGCAAACTGGCCTGTCGGTTATGTGATGTCCACCTTTCTGTATTTGGATTAATAAATTTATTGAAGATATCGTTTTACTCAATCCGGTGCGGATCAATCCTCTTTCCCCAAAAATTACCCTTCAGCTGCGAGATCCAGCACGGGAGCGGTGAGCTGTTTCTCTCCTTGTGTTTACTTAGATCTGTAGCTATAGCGACCTGAGGAGCTGATGCAGCCCATACAAGAGGCAATATCTCAGAATAGGTAGGACACTGGTAATGGACATATAATGCAAAGTGATTTGTTTTTGCAAGATCTTTAATATAGAAAGCAGCAATCCCTGTAGTGAAACAACCTCTTTAAGTCAAATGTATCCCAGTAGCCAAGACATGTGCCATACTCACCATTGGGTCACAGGTGGTGTTACCAGTTATATTTGAGCACCCCGGTGCACTGCCGTTCATCGTGCACACAACAGATCGTGGGGCTCCAGAGGTCGCCAGGTACCTGAGTGATGTTAACGATCCACTAGACCATCTTCATACTGTCACAGCGTATGTTATGGCGGACAGAGGTCAGGGACTCATGTCCTACCGCTCACAGCCTGTACCCTTCTAACATAGGAGGTTAGAAGGTTACTACTTTTGTGGTGGCACCACCTTACTGCATCAACCCTGACCTTGTATAATCTGCAGAACAACTCTCTATGAGCCCTCAGCAATTATAAGTATAAAAAGAATTCGCACAGACCTGTGTTAAGAATGGACAACAGGACCCTCAATGAAGAATGCCACCAATGTGTCCCATAAACTATACCAAAAGGACCTGTTCTGGAGATCTTGTGTGGCATGGTACAATGTATAGGTAACATATGGCAGCTAGGGAGCTAATGCAGCACAAAAGTTACTTCTGTTGGAACAAAAAAACATCAACGAGACCTTGATGAATGAACATCTACATCCCCTGAGAGGATCCTGGAGGATCACATTTCATGCAGACCATTACAATTATGTTCACTTTTAGGATATGTTCGCAGCTCGGACTTCTTCGGAATAATCCAATATGTTGCCCTCGGCAGAAATCCAATACGAATCCTCAGATTTCTGCAAGGATATTTAATTTACAGAGGTGGTATTTGCCTCTGATTTGGACACGGATTAGTCCAATATCAATGGACCTTCCCTGCATCACTCCTGTTGGAGCGGGATCCGTGGAGGCCATTCTTTTTTTTTTTCCCACAGTGTAAACTAAAACGCAGATTGCTACAAATGAATGGCCTTGTCAAAATCTGTTGTGTGAACATACCCTTAGGACTCTGTGTGCATAGAAACCACAATGGAAGAATAGGACCGAGCCTTATCCAATATTTTTAGGCATTTGGTACAGTTATGTCTGTTGAGATTAATGGAGGCGACAGGCAGACCTCAATGAGTGATTCCTAAATTCATGACTATTTAGTTGAACCTTGGTTGTTGGCTCTCTTTGGAGGGTGATTGTAGCAGCAGAAATCAGCATGAAGGATTGGACAGGAAGAGGAGCTTCAGACCTTCTGGACCTTAAATTCTAGATCTCCTCTTCGGGGTTGTCCACGATTAGAAAAAAAAATGTCTGCTTTGTAGCAAAAACAGCGCCACACCTGTCTGTGGGTTGTGTCTGGTATTGCACCTCAGCTTTACTGAAGTGGATGGTGGTACTCTACATGTCAACAAGGGTGTGCGGTGTTTAAAAGAAAGCAGCCATGTTTTTGTGGTGCAGAACAACCCCTGCATTAGAAAAGTGGAGGATAGTTCACGTTACAGAAGGATACAGAGCTGTAATGCCCCAGTATGCCACACAGACAAGCAGAAGGACAAAGGTGACGATGGGGTAAAACAGGGAAGACATGATGTAACCGATCGCCCTGGGGAGGGAAAGAGACTGTGATTTAGTTTTATGCTTTGACCATAAGCTGCTATGTGCTTGTCTCCCCCTGCTCAGATGCCGGCCCCTCCTCTGCTTACCTGCTGCCTCCACCCCTGCTCACCTGATGGCACCTCCTCCCCTGCTCACCTGATGGCACCTCCTCCCCTGCTCACCTGATGGCACCTCCTCCCCTGCTCACCTGATGGCACCTCCTCCCCTGCTCACCTGATGGCGCCTCCTCCCCAGCACACCAGATGGCGCCTCCACCCCTGCTCACCTGATGGCGCCTCCTCCCCTGCTCACCTGATGGCGCCTCTTCCCCTGCTCACCTGATGGCGCCTCCTCCCTGCTCACCTGATGGCGCCTCCTCCCCTGCTCACCTGATGGCCCCTCCCCTGCTCACCTGATGGCGCCTCCTCCCCTGCTCACCTGATGGCACCTCCTCCCCTGCCCCACTTACCTGCTGGCCTCTTTGATCAGTGCGATTGCAATCAGAATCCTCTTCCTCAGGAACAGTAGGACCAATAACAGAATGGCCTCCACCACAGCGAGGACGATTACTGGAGGGAAAGGGCGAATAGAAATATTGAGCTTTTATGATACACATTTAGCATTCAGCTCTTAAAGGGGCTTTCCTACCACCAGCCATCATCAAACACTCTAACATGGGGGTAGAAGTGCTGTTATTCCTAATGATATTTGCTCCTCTCCCATTCTCTATACTGTAATCAAGCTAGGAAGAAGATTAAGGAGCAGAGGTCGCACAACATAAAATCTATGGAAGATTGAGACTTGTTGGGTCCTATAAACTATAATAGTGCATTCTATGAGTGGCCTCTGTGCTACATATCTCCTCCCTCTCCCGCTGGAGCAAGATTATAGACAGGACCCCTGATCCCATGATGAGCGGGGCCCGCTGCACAGATTCACCATTTATCCCCATCACATGGATAAGTAATGGATGGTCCCAGTGGAAAACCTACAAAAAAAGAAAAGAAGTTCCCTAACTCACACAGAACTCTAGCCCTAATATAGGCTTCACTAGTCACACATTGAATCTGTGAAAACCTAGAGTGGTTATTGAAGACATAACTAATCTAAGTGGTCGCGCATTTATCTGCTGTAGAACCAGGTATGACCGACCACTGGATACATTCATGAAGGGCTGCTCCATAGACTTTGATGGTATGTTGATAGGATCAAAACCCAGTAGGTGCAGGTCCCAAAAGGGTCAGCTGAGAATAGAGAGCTGGTCACATTTGTGCATGACCTCTCTATTCTGTTCTATGGGAGGAGTACAGCCACACGCTGCACTCACATGTACTGGGAACTCCCATAGAACAGAATGGAGAGAACACAGCGCTCCCCTGTACTGGGAACTCCCATAGAACAGAATGGAGAGAACACAGCGCTCCTCTGTACTGGGAAGTCCCATAGAACAGAATGGAGAACACAGTGGTCCCCAGTACTGGGAACTCCCATAGAAGAGAATGAAGAACACAGCGCTCCCCTGTACTGGGAATTCCCATAGAACAGAATGGAGAGAACACAGCGCTCCCCTGTACTGGGAAGTCCTATAGAACAGAATGGAGAGAACACAGCGCTCACCTGTACTGGGAACTCCCATAGAACAGAATGGAGAACACAGCGCTCCCATGTACTGGGAGATCCCATAGAACAGAATGGAGAGAACACAGCGCTCCTCTGTACTGGGAAGTCCCATAGAACAGAATGGAGAACACAGTGGTCCCCTGTACTGGGAACTCCCATAGAAGAGAATGAAGAACACAGCGCTCCCCTGTACTGGGAACTGCCACAGAACAGAATGGAGAACACAGCGCTCCCCTGTACAGGGAACTCCCATAGCACAGAATGGAGAACACAGCGCTCACCTGTACTGGGAACTCCCATAGAACAGAATGGAGAGAACACAGCGCTCCCCTGTACTGGGAACTCCCATAGAACAGAATGGAGAACACAGCGCGGGCCCTGTACTGGGAACTCCCATAGCAACAAAAAGGAGAACACAGCGCTCACCTGTACTGGGAACTCCCATAGAACAGAATGGAGAGAACACAGCGCTCCCCTGTACTGAGAACCCCCCTAGAACAGAATGGAGTCATACATAAGCCTGACCGGCTCTCCATTCTGATTCAACAATTTCAGGGATCCGTTTCCAAGATATCTAGCTTTGATGGCAGATCCTATCAATACGCCATCCAAGTCTAGAGTAGGATCAACCCATTAAGAAGGACTTGTGGCCGCTCCTGATGTCTGTTTTGGTAAATCCTTGTGTTCCCTATGATATAACAATTCTGGAGCCTCTTCTCTTATAACTCTGTGTTGTGCTGTTGCTCTGTTATTCCTCCTAGAATTTATTGAATGTGTCAGCTGGGTGTTACCAATTAGGGATGTGTCCCCATGCAGTCTGACATTGTCCAATCAGTGCTGGCAGACAGTGTGTGCCCCTCTGAAAACTGGAACGGTAACGCCCACCTGACTGATTCAGATACATTTCTAGGAGGAACAACAGAGGAACAGCACAACACAGAGGTATAAGAGAAGATGCTCTTGTTATATCATAGGGAACACAAGGATTTACTAAACAGACATCAGGAGATGTCACAGATCACTACCTGAGGAAAATAGTGTGCCTCGGTTTATCCTTCAGTACTAGGCACACACATTGCATTGGAGACAATCTCTGAGTGCTCATATAAATCTACGTTTTTCTGCTGCATTACCACATATAAACACTAGATGGTAGTGTTGACACAAACAAAAATTCTTAATGGAACATGAAACCTAAGTCTAAATTCTATGATTTGCTGGTATCAGCCACTTTGGGCTGCAGGGAAACTAATTAATTGTCAGTGGCTGGAATGAGGTCCAGAAAAACATCTGCTCCCTACGAGCAATACTTGATTTCACAGATCTTCAGATCCATGAACCAGGAGGATTTACTTGCGTAAGTGTGAATGTTTGATTAACAAAGAGCAATTTTTTAAACCTCTTTAGGCACCAGGTTTTAAGGACGCAGCTAAATTTTTCAGTTTTGGCCTCCCTGCGTTTCAACAGTCATAACTTTTTTTATTTTGTAAATGACGCAGTTGTATGAGGATTTGATATATGCAGAAGTTTTATTAGAGCTTAGTTTGAGTTTACATATAAATTACTGCTTCATTTTGTAAAAAAAATTTGCAGCATAAACATTAAAAAACAGTGGTTTCTTGCACTTGTTTTTTTTTTTTGTTTTTTTGTTTTTTACACCATTTACATGTCACACTAAATAACCTGTTAGTTTAATTCTCAGGGTTCTCAGGGGCTGTGCCCCTCATCTGTGTGGGTTTTGCCACACAGATGAGTGTAGGGACCCAGTTTAAAGAGGTCGCCGTGAAGTGGCAAGTGGGCTTATACCGTTTGATCAAAGAGTATACTAAGAACCTCCTGTTCATTTTCGTAAAAAACTATGCTGAGAAGCAATAGATTAACGCATACCTCCCAACTGTCCCTATTTTGGAGGGACAGTCCCTATTTTTAACCCTGGTCCTTCTGTCCCTCTTAGCTCTATAAATGTCCCTCTTTTTCATTTGGGAAATAGATTTGCGTCAATAAACTGATTATCTTGCTTTAAAAAGTATCTGATGCTTCCTCGCTGTTTATTACATAATAACTTACTTAATATTTCATCATTGGATACAATGCAATCCTGAAAATGTGTCCATTTTTGGCTACCTAAAAAGTTGGCATGTGTTTGGGCGTGGTTAGTTGTGTGTCTTGGTGTGATGTCATGTGTTTGGGCGTGGCTAGAGGCGTGACCTGATGTGTCCCTCTTTGCAATCTCTAAAAATTGGGAGGTATGTTAACGTACAGTGTGAGGATGTGCAGTCCACGTTTCTCTCTTGCATATGTTTAATTCTTAGGGTTATTATAGTCATGTAGATACCTAATACTGTATTGTTGTTTTTTTGTGTGTAATGTAGGCACAATAATTTTGTCATTAAATATTTATTTTTACATTTTTTTCCACACTTAACTTTTTTTTTTTTTTTTAAACAAATCCCTTTGAGGTATAATTATTGTACAATTGTTATTTTCATTTTTTTTATACTTAGTAATGTATTAACATACTCCTCTAAACTGCTCTATGCTAATACATTACATTATGTGTCCATAGAACACAGGCTGCTGTCAGGGAAACACAACGTGTGCCGTGACCGCAGGATCCTATACAGACAGCCCTAGGGCTGCTCTAGGTCCCAAGGGCTGACTATATAGATATTCCCCAGGCTCCATCACTAGGAATCCCAATGAGCCGATGGAGCAGGGGAACCCCTTTGATTATGCCTTGGTCATGGACAGCAGCAATCAAAGGGTTAAATGCCGGGGATCAGAGACTTCCTCCTGTCCCTCCCGAGACTGTGCTAGGAACAGAACTGTTAACAATAACTCTGTTCCTAGCGCAGTTGCGGGACTTGGAGATGCAAACCTCCTCTATATGGGCCAACAGAGAACACGATCCACCTTCCGTCTAAAGACATTGGGCAATCTTTAAGGGGTTGAGCCCCATGAGGGCAAATGGATGACACAGTCAGGAGTCCTCCCCTTCTCTAGAAGCCACAGTGGATAGTCCCTAACATGCGGTGGCTCTTTATCTGGTAGACTTGAACAGATCCTACATTGCCCAGATGACTCATGTAAATTAAAGGGGTTTTGCCATGATCTAATGCTGATGTGGGATCCTCCAAAATGGGTATTTAATCACTTTTCTAAATATATGTCAGTAAAAAAGTGAAGCCTGTGAGAGCTACAGCCTGACTAAGATACCCTTGGTTTCCTGACAGTTTACATTAGACACGACCAGGAGCTGACAGGAGCTGATCTGGCCGTAATTGCATTGTTTGCACTTCTTATCTGATGGCAGGGAACATGAACGAGCTTTGAAGGGACTGGGGAGAAAGATAGAGAATCCACTGGTTGTAATGTAATTATCTGAGTAAACATGCACACGCTCCCTAGCTCTCTGCTCAGCCCGCCTCCCTCTCCCCCTGCAGCGTTCATGAAGAAGGAATGAAAGAAGGCTGCCTGCTGAGCTTATCTTCTTTCCTGAGCAAATAAGAGGAAGAAATAAGCTTACATATAGCTTGTGCACAACACAGTTCTACTCTGTGGATTAGCAAAACAATGTTTGCTCAACTACAGAGACTGAGTATCAGGAACGTGCATGGGAGGTGGAGTGATGTCATCACAAAGGAGGTACTTGTTTTTTTTAAACACAGAACACAACGCCCCTTTTTCAAGCCTCAAGAGGGGAGTATCAGCCTGTTAGGGAAGGAACTCACTTCTTGGCAAAACCCCTTTAATATATAATACTCCCCTTCAGGGGCCACAAAATGGGAAACACAGGTCAGCTGAGGAGGCTCCCATATTAAAGAGTGTGGCTACCATTAGATAACCAGGACAAAGGTGTACCAGCCCTTTAAGTGATCCTTAGTACGCCTATGCAGACAAGAGTATATTGTGATAGGTCATCATACATGACACCGGACATTAGTGACACATGGGTAGAGACGTGCAGAGTATGACTTACAGATGGCCAGCCATGTCTCCTTTACACTGCCGTAAACGCTCAGGTTGGTGGTGAAGCCCACGTTGGATATAGTTGCCCCTTGTTTATTGAGGGTGTCATACTCCATATAACAGTGATAGATGCCTGGAAGAGAAAAGACTGCAGATATGAGAAGATAGAAGTGACAGGAAGGAACAGTTATTACTTAAAGGGGTCCTCCACAATCAGGAAAAAGGATTTTCTTTAGAAACAGCGACACACCTGTATACTGGCCATGTCTGGTATTACAGCTCAGCTCCATTCAAGAGAATAGAAATAAACTGTCCATGGACAGAAGTAGAGCGGCGTCAGGTGGTAAAAAGATGACTAATTATTCTGATTCTTGATATTTTCATTATAATATTTGCTAATATTTTTATTATCTGGACTACATCAGTACTCCAAAAACAATGTACTGTAAGGTATGACTCAACTACAGTATTATTCAGTTCACTGGAGGATAGAAAGATAATGGACTCATTCATTTATGTCATATATTGAGTAATATGTCTTGTTACAAGCTCCTAAATGACTCAAAAAGGTATGTTTACTATATAAAATGTTCAGTCACTGTGTACAGTAGGGAAAAAAGTATTTAGTCAGCCACCAATTGTGCAAGTTCTCCCACTTAAAAAGATGAGAGAGGCCTGTAATGTACATCATAGGTCGACTTCAACTATGAGAGACAAAATGAGAAAACTAATCCCGAAAATCACATTGTCTGATGGGGAAAGAATTTATTTGCAAATTATGGTGGAAAATAAGTATTTGGTCAATAACAAAAGCTCATCTCAATCCTTTGTTCTATCTCCTTTGTTGGCAATGATAGAGGTCAGATGTTTTCTTGTCTTCACCAGGTGGGCACACACTGTTGCTGGTAGGTTGGCCCATTCCTCCATGCAGATCTCCTCTAGAGCAGTGATGTTTTGGGGCTGTCGCTGGGCAACACTGACTTTCAACTCCCTCCAAAGGTTTTCTATGGGGTTGAGATCTGGAGACTGGCTAGGCCACTCCAAGACCTTGAAATGCTTCTTACGAAGCCACTCCTTCATTGCCCTGGCGGTGTGCTTGGGATCATTATCATGCTGAAAGACCCAGCCACGTTTCATCTTTAATGCCCTTGCTGATGGAAGGAGGTTTGCAAAATCTCATGATACATGGCTCCATTCATTCTTTCATGTACACGGTCCCTTTGCAAAGAAACAGCCCCAAAGCATGATGTTGTCCCCCCCCCCCCCCCATGCTTCACAGTAGGGATGGGGTTCTTTGGATGCAACTCAGCATTCTCTCTCCTCCAAACACGACGAGTTGTGTTTTTACCAAACAGTTCTCCTTTGGTTTCATCTGACCATATGACCTTCTCCCAATCCTCTTCTGGATCATCCAAATGCTCTCTAGCAAACTTCAGACGGGCCCGGACATGTACTGGTTTAAGCAGGGGACACGTCTGGCACTGCAGGATCTGAGTCCCTGGCAGTGTAGTGTGTTACTGATGGGAGCCTTTGTTACGTTGATCCCAGCTCTCTGCAGGTCACTAGGTCGCCCCGGGTGGTTCTGGGATTTTTGCTCACCGTTCTTGTGATCATTTTGACCCCATGGGGTGAGATCTTGTGTGGAGCCCCAGATGGAGGGAGATTATCAGTGGTCTTGTATATCTTCCATTTCCTAATCATTGCTCCCACAGTTGATTTCTTCACACCAAGCTGCTTGCCTATTGCAGATTCAGTCTTCCCAGCCTGGGGCAGGGCTACAATTTTGTTTCTGGTGTCCTTCAACAGCTCTTTGGTCTTCACCATAGTGGAGTTTGGAGTGTGACTGAGGTTGTGGACAGTTGTCTTTTATACTGATAACAAGGTCAAACAGGTCCCATTACTGCAGGTAATGAGTGGAGAACAGAGGAGCCTCTTAGAGAAGTTACAGGTCTGTGAGAGCCAGAAATCTTGCTTGTTTGTAGGGGACCAAATACTTATTTTCCACCATCATTTGCAAATAATGTCCAAATCAGACAATGGGATTTTCTGGATTTGTTTTCTCATTTTGCCTCTCATAGTTGAGGTCGTCCTATGATGTCAGTTACAGGCCTCCCTCATCTTTTAAGTGGGAGAACTTGCACAATTGGCGGCTGACTAAATACTTGTTTTCCCACTGTAGATACATTACTTATCCTGTTCTGATCTCAATTTTCTTTTGAGGATCTATAAGAATCAGCCAATGCCTCAAGTGTCACGGCCTGGACTTACCATATGCAATAACCCCTATTACCCCGATGATGAGCAGCCACACCAGGATGCCGGCAGTGAACCTCAGCAAGATGAGGAAGAGGAGGCTCACCACCATCGCTATAGCCAGAGCTCTGCAACACAAGGAGACAGGAGATGATAGAATGTCAGCTCTTCTTCCTGGACTTCTCTAACACACTATAACTGTGACCTTGTCTGTATACTTGACTTGGTCTTATGTAGAAGCTAAAAGAAAACTATGGTCTCCGGCGCTCGTCTATTTAAACCTCCAAGAGGCACAAGGAATTAAAACATATATATGTAAAATATATTTAATTGGAGTAAAAAACTCATGAAAAGGCTGTAAAAGCTAATACAAACCTAAAAAAATAAAATCACTAACGACGCGTTTCTCGCCGAGACCGGCGCTACCTCAGGAATTGTGATTACAAAAATGGTCTTTTGTCGCTCGCAGTCTCATTGGCTTTTTTCACCGCACAATGAGAAGTGCTGAATACATTTAAATGACGGCTTTTTCCCGGCATTTTTGTAATCACAATTCCTGAGGTAGCGCCGGTCTCGGCGAGAAACGCGTCGTTAGTGATTTTATTTTTTTAGGTTTGTATTAGGTTTTACAGCCTTTTCATGAGTTTTTTAATCCAATTAAATATATTTTACATATATATGTTTTAATTCCTTGTGCCTCTTGGAGGTTTAAATAGACGAGTACCGGAGACCATATTTTTCTTTTAGCTTCTACTGTTCATACCCGCTGCCGCATCCCTTTGTGGCTTTGGAGACGAGTTTCACGGCTGCCGTAGACGGACCTAATGTATGTCCTGTATGTGCTTATGAGAGTTGTGCATCTCGACTAGTCGCACAGCCGTACCAGGTGAGTTTGTACCTATTATTGTACCTCACCAGTTACCGATACATGGACATACCTCACCATAAGGAGCGCCCCTCTGTTTTTTTGTTTTCTTTACTTGGTCTTATGTCTAAAACAAATTGCTGTCGCTCCCCTTACAGCTGCAGTCTATGGGCATAACAACAGAGATAGCAGACATGCGGGCCAGAGGTGGAGGGGCCCCACTCAGGTACAAGAACATTGTGCCTTTTTTATAGGGAACAAGTAGTTGGTGGCTTTCTGCTCTCCAGGTCTACTCTGTGGGTTCCCTGATATATGGCGGTATTATTTATACCTCCGTTATAGATGGCGGTATTATTTATACCACCCTTATAGATGGCGGTATTATTTATACCACCCTGATATACGGCGGTATTATTTATACCTCCCTGATATACGGCGGTATTATTTATACCTCTCTGATATACGGCGGTATTATTTATACCTCCCTGATATACGGTGGTATTATTTATACTCTATCTGAATATACTTGTGGTATTATTTATACCTCTTCCATTATATACGACGGGTATAATTTAACCTCTCTGATATACGGCGGTATTATTTATACCTCCCTGATATATGGCAGTATTATTTATACCTCCCTGATATATGGCAGTATTATTTATATCTTTAATTATTGCTACTTTTGCTGCTGTTTTAGCTTACTTTTATTAGGTGGTGGGGCCCCCATCTCATCTTGCTATAGGGCCCTATGAATTCTAGTAACGCCCCTGCTGCTGCCCCATCACTTGAATGTCTTCTGGTTCCACCATCCCATATACGTTCTTCTACCTCTGTCACCTACCAAACGCCGCAGCCACATCTTTTACACCATGCGATTCCTACATCCACCTTCAGCACCCATCATCACATTTACTAACCCCCAAGCCTCTTCAAAGAGATAAAGGTAATGGATTCGTTGCCTTTATACCGTCACCCTTTACTGTCCACCATGTCCATAAGAACATAAACATAAAAGAAATTTAATTTAAAAGGGTTATGCCAGACTTTTATAAACTGCCCTACCACCTCCCACTCTGCGACAATAGAAAATTACCCCATACTCGCTTCTCCCATCACCACCATTCCAGCACTGCCAGAGCTTAAATATTCCCCCCGGTCCCTCACCGATGATGTCACGTTCATAGATCACATGATGCTGCAGCCAATCACTGACCTCTGTGATCACATGCTGTATAAGCAGGCATGTGACTGCTGAGACCGGAGATTGGCTGCAGCATCATGTGATCAATGAATGGGATGTCATCAGTGAGGGACCCGGGGGGAACAATGGAGCTCTGGAACGGTGGTGATGGGAGAGATAAGTATGGGGTAATTTTCTATTTTAGCAGTGCGGGAGGTTGTTAAAAGTCTTGGAAAACCCCTTTAACACCGCAGGCAAAACCAATGCACCATGTTTTAGCGCATTATACCCATACTTGCCAACTTTTGGAAGTGGCCTTCAGGGAGATCTTGAATTGCAGATTGCTGCCTTGATGGTTTGAGTGGGTCACACCCACTGTTCTACAAGACATGCCCTCTTTTGCACAAAGCCACACCCCCTTGTCACACCCTCATGTAACAGCCTTGGAGGAAAGCTGATAAGGGATGTGGTGTCATTAAGCTTTACTGGACATTGGATCTCCTCACCAGCATCCAAGCTGGGTGACACCACATCAATCAGCTTCAGAGCCGAGCTACAATGTTGTCCCCTCTGCACCAAGTGACGTCAGGGCGGCGTCTCATGACCCTGGCACCACCACTATATACAGAGCAACCCACAGCCAGTAAGAAAGTCTTGAGACGTATAAAGTGGTTTAGCTGCCATATAGGCTTAGGCTCAAACATAGTCAACTTGTGACTGTGGCCCCTCTTCAGTCATATATACTGCACTAATGTATATAGTGTGCGGCGCGTTTTTGGAGCATTTTTCGGCACAGTCTTTGCCCTGACTATTAATATGTATGGGTGGAAACCTCGTCCAAAACCTCTTCTGAAGAAGCGCGTTTCAGGTGAGGTTTTGATGCGGTTTTGGGAGCTGATAAATCAGCGTCCGAAAAGCATCCAAATAAGTCATGTGAACAAACCCTTATAGGCTGCCCAAGAGTGTATCCTAAAAGTTACCAGTACTTGACATGGCCGGTACAAATAAAATACCTGTACTGGCCCCCGGCAATAAAACCGTCCCTGCCGGTGGTTTACAGATTGGTGGCCAACCGACCATAGCAGAAGATTTACCAACTCTCCGGGGAGACCGGGAGGACTCCCCCCTTTTCTGGGACTCTTTCTGATGATCAGGGAGAGTTGGTAAGTATGACTATACCCGAGGGGCGGAGCACAACACAGAAAACCCTTCGTTGGTTTCCTTGAATATTTCCTGCTCCGCCCCCTTCGGCACCGCACGACACGTAACTCTGTATAAGTGAATGTTCCTTTAAATCATGTTATAATGACTGATGCGACAAGTTCCATCATCACTCACATAAGGATCCACGACCAAGACTTGGCAAAGTCCTGAAATATTCTCTTTCCCAGGTTCTGGAAGTTGAACGAATTCAATATTTGGCTTAAAAGAAAAAAAAGTTAAGAAAATGAGTTTGGAAACTTTTATATGGACAGGAGAACTGGGAAGGTCGATGGAGAGAAGCCAAGAAATAACTAGAGTTTACACAATGGTGGAGTCAGCAGAAGGTATAAAACATCAGAATCATATCCAAAAATAAAAAAGTGACTAAAGTTTAAGCAAGTCATGAAGGAGCTTGACCAAGAGGGAAGCCGATACCTACTCGGTTGCGTTGACTATGCTGTCCCGGGACTGGTTTCCGCTCATGTTGTTGATAGTAAAATCAGAAGGAAAGGAAAGATTTGCGCTGGGAAAACACCTGTTAAAGACTAAATACAGGAAAACTCAGCTCAAAAATCCATTTATACCAAACTCACTGGAAGGATTGTATGTTAGATTCTGGTAGCTAAAGTAAAGAATACGGATTTATCATTACTCACATGGATTGGAAGGGATCAAAAACACAGGACACAGCTCCCTCGCTATGATTTCAGACACAGTCTAATAAAATTAGATACATAACAGTAGTTACATCAAATGTTAGAATGCTTACTGTGTACTTACCCCAAAGTACATTATACCCCAGAGCTGCACTCACTATTCTGTTGGTGCAGTCACTGTGTACATACATTACTTATCCTGTACTGGCCCTGAGTTACATCCTGTATTATACTCCAGAGCTGCGCTCACTATTCTGCTGGTGCAGTCACTGTACATTACATTACTTATCCTGTACTGATCCGAGTTACATTTCCTGTATTATCCTCCAGAGCTGCACTCACTATTCTGTGGTTTCAGTCACTGTGTACATACATTACTTATCCTGTACTGATCCTGAGTTACATCCTGTATTATACCCCAGAGCTGCACTCCCTATTCTGTTGGTGCAGTCACCATGTACATACACATTACTTATCCTGTACTGATCCCGAGTTACTCCTGTATTATCCTCCAGAGCTGCGTCACTATTTTCTGGTGCAGTCACTGTGTACAACATTACTTTATCCTTGTACTGATCCTGAGTTACATCCGGTATTATACTCCATTATACTCCAGAGCTGCACTCACTATTCTGCTGGTGCAGTCACTGTGTACATACATTACTTATCCTGTACTGATCCTGAGTTACATCCGGTATTATACTCCAGAGCTGCACTCACTATTCTGCTGGTGCAGTCACGGTGAACATACATTACTTCTCCTGTACTGATCCTGAGTTACATCCGGTATTATACTCCATTATACTCCAGAGCTGCACTCACTATTCTGTTGGTGCAGTCACTGTGTACAACATTACTTATCCTGTATGATCCTGAGTTACATCCGGTATTTATCAGAGCACACTCTATAATCTGGTCATACTGTGTACATAATTTAACTTATCTGTACTGTCCGATTCATCCTGTATTATACTCCAGAGCTGCACTCACTATTCTGTTGGTGCAGTCACTGTGTACATACATTACTTATCCTGTACTGATCCTGAGTTACATCCGGTATTATACTCCAGAGCTGCACTCACTATTCTGTGGTGCAGTCACTGTGTACATACATTACTTCTCCTGTACTGATCTGAGTTACACCCTGTATTATACTCCAGGCTGCCTCACTATTCTGCTGTGCAGTCACTGTCATACATACTTATCCTGTACTGATCCTGATTACATCCTGTATTACTCCAGAGCTGCACTCACTATTCTGTGGTGTAGTCACTGTACATACATTACTTATCCTGTACTGGCCCTGAGTTACATCCTGTATTATACTCCAGAGCTGCGCTCCCTATTCTGCAGGTGCAGTCACTGTGTACATACATTACTTATCCTGTACTAATCCTGAGTTACATACTGTATTATACTCCAGAGCTGCACTCACTATTCTGCTGGTTCAGTCACTGTGTACATACATTACTTATCCTGTACTGATCCTGAGTTACATCCTGTATTATACTCCAGAGCTGCACTCACTATTCTGCTGGTGCAGTCACTGTGTACATACATTACTTCTCCTGTACTGATCCTGAGTTACACCCTGTATTATACTCCAGAGCTGCACTCACTATTCTGCTGGTGCAGTCACTGTACATACATTACTTATCCTGTACTGATCCTGAGTTACATCCTGTATTATCCTCCAGAGCTGCACTCACTATTCTGCTGGTGCAGTCACTGTACATACATTACTTATCCTGTACTGGCCCTGAGTTACATCCTGTATTATACTCCAGAGCTGCGCTCACTATTCTGATGGTGCAGTCACTGTGTACATACATTACTTATCCTGTACTGATCCTGAGTTACAACCTGTATTATACTCCAGAGCTGAACTCACTATTCTGCTGGTTCAGTCACTGTGTACATACATTACTTATCCTGAGTTACATCCTGTATTATCCTCCAGAGCTGCACTCACTACTCTGCTGGTGCAGTCACTGTGTACATACATTACTTATCCTGTACTGATCCTGAGTACATCCTGTATTATCCTCAGAGCTGCACTCACTATTCTGCTGGTGCAGTCACTGTACATACATTACTTATCTGAGTTACATCCTGTATTATCCAGAGCTGCACTCACTATTCTGCTGGTGCAGTCACTGTGTACATACATTACTTATCCTGAGTTACATCCTGTATTATACTCCAGAGCTGCACTCACTATTCTGCTGGTGCAGTCACTAATGCAAAAAATGTCAAACTTTGCAATACGGTCAGAATATCCTTCCTAACCATCATGTTGCCCTAGTTGTGAACAAGTCTGTCTACGGAGGCCACAAATTACCTCTTGATAGCAAAGAGATATCAGCAAGATATCACCCTCACAATTTTGCAGTTTATTTCTTGGCCTGTTGTTCATAACACGCCCTTCTTTGCTGATATTGCATTTTGTTATTTTTAAAGTTTTTAAAATCCTTTGAAGACCCCTGATAAGTACAAAACTCTGAAATTTAAATTTCTTGTATTATATTATGTAGAACTCTTGAAAGCTTGTCATCAAACATACTCATATAGCATCTAAAAAGTATTGCCCGATTTGTTCACGCAGTGAGAGGTATGTTTTTCAAAGTCTTAAAAAAACCTCTTCAATATTGGGGGTCCCTTCAAATAGAATAGTATTACCCAAACTGACATAAACAGCTCCCCAATGGGTGTGGGTGTTGAACCAATAAGGAGGCACCCTATATGTAGTTTCAGTATATGCCAACTAAAAATGTTGAAAAAACGCCTGTAAAGCAGCTCCCATAGTCTCTATAGCATAGTGCCAACCCTCCCGTTTTTGGCGGGTCACTCCCGCTAATGAGGGCCGCCTCCCCCCGCTTCAGTTGTTCAACCTGGAGGTTCTATGTGTAAGAAGGCATCAGGGTGGGGTCTCCTGACGCTCCCCTGAAGCCACCATCCTCGGCCAGCAATGCTTTTGTAGCTTCATAGGAAGCTACTTGAGAGCCGGGAGCCCAGAGCACTACTGGGAAGGGGGCGGGGCTTAGCGGGAGCTGTGAGGCTCCGCCCCCTCCCTCGCACGGAGCACCAGCTGCAAGACAGGGGAGGAGTGTGCATGCTTCAGTGTGTGTGCAGGGGAGGAGTGTGCATGCTTCAGTGTGTGTGCAGGGGAGGAGTGTGCATGCTTCAGTGTGTGTGAGGGGAGGAGTGTGCATGCTTCAGTGTGTGTGAGGGGAGGGGTGTGTGTGTGTATTTCAGTGTGTGTGAGGGGGCAGTGTGCATGCATTCAGTGTGGGGCGAGGGTGTGTGTATTCAGTGTTGGGTGTGGGGTGCGAGGGTGTGTGTGTGTATTTCAGTGTGGGTCGAAGGGGTGTTTTTTTTTTT